>JAHQIV010001541.1:0-11209 GCA_030463285.1 Phytophthora europaea
CCCGCAGGCGCTCGTGGCGTCCGTGGGCGGCGGCTTCACGGTGCTGGCCAACGTCTTCTTCGCGCACCTGTGGCTGGGCCAGATCCTGACCAAGACGGACGTGCTGGGCACGCTGCTCATCATCATCGGCGTCGTGCTGAGCACGGTGGCCAACGAGCCGGACGAGCAGATGTCGCTGCTGGAGCTCGAGAAGCAGTTCTTCCAGCTCGGCTTCCTCATCTACCTGAGCGTTATGGTGAGGAGACAGGATAAGCATTGTGACAGGATAACGGACAGGGGCTTAAGCTGACACTGGATGTTGGCGTTGCGTTGCAGACGGCCGTGCTGGGCGGCATCTTCGGACAGATTGAAGCTATCTCCAGGCTCCCGAGGGCGCTGAACGAGGCCAAGTACAGACTACTGCCGTTCATGTACGCGACGGCGTCAGGCATCTTCGGATCGTTCTCGGTGCTGCTGGCCAAGGTACAGAGAGCTGGAGAGTTTGCTATTATAGTGGGAAGTGCTGGGGTTGGAGCGAGCTTTGATGTGGGTTTGATGTGGTTTCTGCTGCAGTGCGCGTCGATCTTGTTGATCTTGACGCTTAGCGGCGAGAACCAGTTCGTGTACTTCACGACGTACTTGTTCATGGGCGGCATGATGTGCACGCTGGTACTGCAGACAGACCTGCTGAACCGCGCCATCATGGCGGGGGACACGCTCAGTGTGTTTCCCATGTTTCAGTGCTTCTGGATTGGGGTGCGTATCTATTTTCTTGGACTTAGACAAGGATTCACTTCAACTTGAAACTGACTTCGTTTTTTTCTGTTTATTTGACGGTTGTAGTCGAGTGTCATTGGCGGAGTGGTGTTCTACGAGAAGTACACGCGCTTCTCGCTTTTTGACTGGATCTGCCTGCCTATTGCGCTAGCCTGTAAGTGTCAACTTTGTGAGCTGCGAATGATCCGACTCACCGGACTAACGATATATTCGCGTGTTGGGATTCCAGTTATCATTATGGGTATTTACCTGTTGGCAAAGCACGGCGAAAACGAGGGTGACGATCCTGTTGACCCCGAGCACACCACTCCGGGCCACCGCGCGCACTTGACGGGTCATTTCGGCGCGCTCATGCCGCTTTCGCCACAGGGACACTCGTACAGTAGCTTCAACCGGAAAAGCTTCGATGACGGAGAAAACGAGCACACGCCTCTGCGGTACACACCGTCGAATGGCCAAGTTATTGACCACAGCGGACTTACCACCGGGTACACCAATGGATACACGAATTACACGAACGGCCAAACCAACGGCTACACCAATGGCCACGACCATGGCCATCGAAATGGCCACCCTGTTGGTCACTGGCATGGACACCACGGCCGGAGGCACCACGGTGACGACCTCGAAGAGCAGCGGTTGTACAGCGGATCTATCTAACGTAACTAGCGCCAAGACCGCGAGTGATAGCGGCAGGGTGTGTGCATATACTAGGACCAAAAATAATAGAAGTAGGATGGAGCGTCTGCTGGAGGTGCCAGACATTGCGCTAGAAGAAGACGCATGTGAAAAATTGAAATTGATGATCTGTACTTATGTACTACTTCGTTTGAAACATGTTGACTGTTGTTCATCCATTTCCGTTTATCTGTGAATCTTGGCTACTCTTCGCGTTGCATCACTGCGTTCCTGCTTTTAGGCTTAGTCGTCGCCAACAGCCATCTTGTGGAGCGGTGAGGACGGACCCTTCAGCCTCTCAGTGCTCGCTGTCGGCGATGCCAGGCGGGTCAGGCTTTCGTTCGGCATTAACGCATTTCTGGTGGTGACACACAATCAATTGTTAGTACGACACTCTAAACCAAACAGAATACAGGGGTGAACGAACCTGATGGATGGCGTTGTGGGTCGTTCTCGGCCCTTCTCGCCTGGAATATGGTCGAAGATGTCGATGATGCGAATCGCCGCATCAGCACCAGCAACAACCATTTTATCGCTGAACGCAGCAAAGTCCAGCGAAAACACTCCGCGACTGAGTCCTGCAATTGTGCCGACGAGTCTGTTGTTCGAGTCGTGGTTGAAAACTTTGGCCTCGTTGGAGCCACTTCCTCCCGCGGCAATGAGCTGCTGGCCAGTTGCTGACTTTGAGAATTGAGCCGAATAGATGAAGCAGGGTTCCGACCGAAGAGCGCTTTGGTTCCATGGCACAGTCAGAATGCGCTTGCTCGATCCGAAATCCCAGAGCTCGAGCGGATTTTCGGGACGCCAGGAGCCTGTTAGAATTTCTCCGCGCATGTTCATGTCGACCGCATCTCCTGCCACGTGAGGGCCGTAGATGCCACGCACCGAGTGGCCAACACGCAAGTCCCAGATCTGCAGCGTGTTGTCCCATCCGCCTGTGATGATTGTGTTGTCGTCTTCAGGGACGAATTTGATCGAGAACACGCGGTTTGAGTGGCCTGCAGTGAGCGTCCCATGGCCGCTATCCATACACGCCACCTCCGCCTTCGTAGCTTCATCGTACACTCGAATGGCGTGATCTTTCCCCCCTGTAGCGAACATCGCTCCATCGGCGCGGTAGTCCAGAGCGTACAACTGGTTCTGGTTGTTGCTGATCGCGTTCAGACACTTGCCCGACGTGATGTGCCAGTGCTCTACCGACCCGTTCGAATCTATTGGCCACAAAGCAAAGCATCATCTCAACAGTTCAACTTATTTTATCTACGCAGCAGATGCACGTACTTGCAGCTAGTAGCACATTCTTGGTCTTCGTGGCGCTAGTGAGTGGACGGAATCTGATGGCCGTGCATGGGAGACCGAAGCCGTAGCTGCTCTGAGGTTGCATCAATGTGTACGACAGCTTGCCGTCGTGTACATTGAAGACGCGAATTGCTCCATCTCCACAGCCAGCCGCAAGCAGCCTCCCGTCAGGCGAAAATCTGGTGCAAAAGACCTCTGAGGCGCAGTCACTGATCGTGACACTGGGCGCCAAGCGCTTGATCGGTTCTGGACGATATCAATGCGACACACAAGCGTAATATCAATTGTTAAGCTCAAAATATCGTTAAATATGATGGCAGATGGAGTACATCGCCGCATATTCACCTTCCATGACGTCCGCCGCTAGTGTGCAGGAAGATTGCAAAATGGATACGAAAGGTTGCGTCGTTTCGCGCTCCACGAGCGCCCATTGGCTGTAAAATCATGTTTTTCGACTCTCCATTGGCCAAAACTCAACCACCAGCCACTTTGAGGAGTATCTTGAAGCCAAAAGTCGGTCCTGCCAGCATGCTGCACAGCTTGATCTGCTGTAGCGAGGCCAACTACGTGCTTCTGTCCCGATATTTCCAGCCGGAGCTGACGCTGGAAGCGCGACGGACGTATGAGGCTCAGCTTGCTCAAATTTGCAAGCAAATGCCGGACCTCTGGGGCGACCGACAGGCCAGAAAAGACGCGGACCCGGTGCAGAGCCAATTGCTCGTGTGCGAGTCGCAATTCGTGGTCGTCCGCCAGGTCGGAGAGCTGCGACTGATGCTCTCGGGCAATGAGGAGTACGACGAGCTCATTTGTGCGTGCAGTATCCGTGTTGAAGGTAAAAACTGAAGAACTTTTTAGTATTAAAATGTGGTTTTGGTGGTTTGTAGTGGACGAGATCATGGGGGTCCTGCAGGCGGTGCTGATGACCCAATTGGACAAGAAACTCACCGAGGTCAGCTTGCTGGCAAACTACGCCAAGGTGGTCGTGGCGCTGGACGAAATGGTGCAGCAGGGTCACTTGGAGAACGCGGACGAGGCCAGCATCGACCAGATGATCAAGCTCAAACCGTACCCGTCCAAGTAGACGAATCGCTTACTTTTAAGTACATACTGTACCAACTAGCGTGATCTCGATAACCTCACGGCAATTTTCAATCGGTTCGCAGGGTGGATGCTCCGTTTGAAGTTGAACCCTTGATTGATTTTCGACGGTGATGAGCAGCGGGCGATGAACGCAGTGAAGCTGTGCACTTTGATCTGATGAAGCTGCACTTCACACCACCGGATTTCGTGGTGATGTACGGCGTGGGAGCTAGGGTTAATGGGTGCACCCTCGAGTGTGAGGATTCGCACAATACATGTAGTGCTATCATTGATAGCCTATCAACAGACTGTTGACAACGGCCCAGAAGACAACGGCCCAGAAGTAGTCAAAAGGCCACTTGCTCTTCGCTGCCACGGTCGCTACATGTAGTAACTTACAGATGGATCCAACCCGAGCGAAGCGATCATCTTCGGGGGCTTGCACATTATTCGTCAACTGCAAGCCAAGCCCATCCTAAATCATGAGAGAATAGTGTTCACGGAAAGCGGCGACGTCTTGAGGAAGAATACAGGTTAAGGGTCTAGTAGCACTTGGTGTATGTATGCGAGCCACTTGTACTCGCGTCGGCTTATACGTGTCGCTTCGCTGCTGAGAGACTGGCAACAAAGCCCGCGCTGTAGTGCATTGAGCACATATTCCTTGTCCGCTCGTAGGCAGGTCGAGAGCACCCTGACGTTACGCAGCGCTTCCCTGTGAACACAAGTAACGGCAGAAGAGGGAGGCGTGGTTAGTGAGCTTGTCCAGACAGCGCTTCGTTGCTTGTCAGCTGACTAAACCACCTCCGCCGTGAGCCCAGCAAACCCCGTTCGACACCGCGATAGTCGTGCATTGATCAGCGCTACAGATGGTGCCGCCGCCATGTGACCAGCACACGCCCTTTGTCTTGGCCCGATTCCGACATCCGGCCACCTTACACTTGACCGAGCCCCCTGTAATGGATAGTAACGACACAAGGGTCAACACGTCACGTCAACTCGCCATGAGTCATAGGATCTGCCTACCATGCTTCCAGCATCGTCGAGCGTGTTTGGCTCGGCTCACGCAGCCTTCAACGATGCAGTACTTGCTTCCCTGAAGAAAAAGTGAAGCTCAACTCGTTACCAAAGCAACAAATCCTCAGTCGATAGATAGATAAACACATACCTTTCTAGCAACTGGTGCGGTTGGTGTGGAGGCGTCACGGGCTTCGTTCTTGCCATCGAGTGAGTTGGTCGGAGTCAGCAGACTACTGATTGTATGAGCTGAGATCGACGGTCGTTTGAGTTTGGCGTCAGTCGGCTCGATCGCATCCAGTTGGGCTGTGCTGGCACTGCGCTTGCCAGTTGAAGCTTCACCGTCCAGGATGAAGGCGAGAGAACCTTTGATCGAGCGTGGCGAGCTCGCCGCCGAGTTCTGGCCTTCGTTTTCGGTGTCCTCGACGCCACACATGGTTCTCGGTGGAAACAACGCTGCTCTTCTGCCCCCGGTGCGCTGATGATATCCCCACCAAGACGCAAAAGCGAAACAGAACGGGCCGGACAAGCTCCGAGTCCGCAGTCGCGGTAGAGACCGTGCGAGGCGAGCAAGTCCAACTCACACGGACTCCGAGTTGCCGAGTTTTGTGAGGTGTCGCGAGCTTTTTGGTGGAGACGGTCAGTTGAACAGGCGGCGCTTGCACTTGCCCACACCGTACACTATCATTGCGAGAACCAGCTGCGTCTGCGTTGAAGCCGAGGATGAGAGGCACTACGCGCTTGGTCATGCCATAACGAAGTTCCGCCAGCATACAGCTCGCATCGGACCACACCAAAATTTGTGAACATTTGTGGGCTTTGTATGCTGTACGAGGGGCTTTTTGGTGGACAACAGCAAGGGGTGGCACTTTTGTCTGCCAGCCGCGCCGACGTATCCGTTAGTAACTTGCAGGTCATGCAAGCAGCGGCACTTCACCACGCCACCTCGAAAAGCTTAGGGACAACCAGAAGCGAGCGGCCCAACAGCTCGCTCGGCAGAATGCATCGGATCTCGAAGAGTGGAACATGGGAAGTCCCCGTTGGGGACGTTGCATTCATGGACCGATGAGTCAAACTCACAGGCTTGCAGCTGGTCGCCTACCGGTACTGTACTGTAGCGAACTTCCGGCAGCCAGTCGTCTTGCAACAACGAATGCATTGTGTAGCCAACCAGCTCTCAAATCCAAACTTTCACGGTCAATGCGCCATGGCGCCAGAGGATTCGCGCGGCGACGACTGTGCTTGTTCGGCTCTGGCTGTCGCGCAACTTGCGGCGCGCAAATCTTGTCACCGCCGACTCGCAAAGCTCAGGTTCGCAGTGTCCGTGCAGGAGCTCATGGTGGGCAGAAATTACTGCCGATTGCTGAGGTGTTGAAGCACGTACATGTGTGTGGTGTCTGTCAAAGCTTGTCGGTTCTAGCAAACCGTCTGGGCGAGTCACTGCACAAATTCGAGCCTGAACGCGACGATCGTCGTCGGCGACGACAGCTTATCCGGATATTGATGGTCGTAAGCTGGTATGCACACATGTACATGTACATGTACCGGTAAGAGCACTGGATGCTAAGGTTTCGCTGCTGTGGATGTGTTCTTCGCCAGGTGCACGCAGTGCGCCCACCAGTGCCGCGATTTCGACAGTTGGCTGTCTTCCATTGCTGAGTTTTGGGAGCCGCTTGATGTCGGCTTCTGCATCATTTCCTCGGTGTCGCGAAGTTGCACAGCACCGGTCACGGTTTACCAGCTCCATGCTCCGCAACCGGTCTGACTGTGGTCGCCGCGGTGACTAAAAAAACTCACCAAACCAATTCTCAAAACGCACAGTGAGTCGGATAGAAAATATGTCATCTTGCTCTCGATCGATCGCTAGAAAATCAAGATCCAGCACCCCGATAAGCGGTAACCCCCTCATCCACCTAAGGCGACAAGGTAGGAGGCACGAAGGCGACAAGGTAGCAAACTTGTCGCCTTCGCGGAAAGCTTGGCATTCCCGTTAGTAGCGTGAGCGTGTGCAGCAACAACAAGTGTCCGTTTGGTACATGCAAGCTACAGTGCTCATGATGGCACGGCAAAAAGACTTCGGTCACAGTTGTAAGAATATGAACTGGAATATAGCGCATTCCTAGCGTCGATAAAGCTGAACTTGGTGGACATGAGCTACAGTACGCGGCCTAAACATGTATGTGACGAACAGCGGCTTCCTCCCGCGCGCGACGGCGAGACTCATTCAATCATCGCAAAACCAACGCCACGAGGAGCACGAAGTCTGCTCGGTAAATACATGTAGGTACTGTATATTGCAGTACCCTGATCGACCGTAAGCCATAGTTTAACTCGTCGCCCAGGCTTGGTTCGAGGAGTTATCTAGTGACTTGCACTTCCAAGTTGAGGATAATACCTAACGTTAGTACATTTTGAACTCAGCAATCAGTAAATATTTCTTCCCAGCATATTCCAGCCGCGGCATGGAAGCACTGGACGACGTACGCTAGACGTGCGTTTGCGCTGATCATCAGATTAGCACGATATGAATGATTGTAGCAATCCCGCGCAACAAAATTGTTTGAATTAATATATGTGGCCACATAATACTAAAGAACGCCTATTCCAAACCCTTTTGCCTCTTATCTTGATTATCCTTCTAAACCAGTACAAGTGCCAAATTTCTGGTACTGAATCGAGGAATGTGTGCACTTCAACTTGCCATCCGCGTTGGCACTCACAACGCAATTTACTGTCTACAGCTCACTACACCATCGCCACCAAGCTCCCTAGCGCATTAAGCTCTCTTGCCATGACGCGCGCCTCGTTATTCACTGCCCTCGCCTTCGCGATGGCCCAGACTGTCACTGAAGGGGCTCTCTCCGTCACCTTCACGGAGCCGTCACGCGCCAACGACCTGAGCGGAGCCTTCATCGAGAAGGTCTGGACTGTGCGTGGCGAGGATGGCGACGTGCTCGACGACCTCAAGGTCCAAGTCGCAGGCAACGTCTTCGTGGACTACGACGCATCGCTTCGCGCTGCCGACAGCGGCGCCGCTGCGAAGGTCGTGCTGCGCAGCAGCTCGCCGGACATGCTCGACATTGTGGACGTCACTGTCCACGACGCGGGAGGCAGCGGGTTCCGTGTCCACTACAAGAACGAGAACGCCCGTGTGGTGGGAGGGGTCGTCACGCAGATCACTGTCAGCGATCCGAACGTGGTCTCGAGTGTGAGCGCCATGCACGCGGACGGCGTCGTGGTGGGCGACGGCGTTGTGGTGACCAACGACAGCTCGGCCAGTCTTAACCTCGACAGTAGCAGCGACGCTGAACTCTTCGTTGGGTCCTTGACTCAGGAGTTTGTGCTCAAGTCCATCGGAGTCGCTAGCTCTGGCGACAGCCGCGTGCAACTTGTGGCCTCTTCGATCCAAGCGGACAGCGTCGCCATCGCTCTCACCGGAGACAGCAAGGCAGTCCTCGAGGCCACGGACAAGATCACGGTCGACTCGCTGCTGTCCTCCATCTCGGGCGATGGCAAGATCTTCGTGCAGACGGCTCATCTCCAGGCTCAAACGCTCGCCGCGACGCTGTCAGGCGACGGACAGGTGTCGTACTCGTCTGCAGGCTCTTGTGGGAACGAGGCGATTCGCTTGAGCGGAGACGCCGCCGTCTACGCCGGATCCATCGTCTGCAAGAACTCGACCGTGCAGATGTCGGGAGACGGCAAGGCGATCGTGCGGACCACGGACACCCTCACGTCGGTCGGCGGCGGAGCCGTCAAGTATGTGAACGCGCCGCCGCAGCGCATCGTGTCGAGCTCAAGCTTCAGGAAGCACAGCCACATCAAGCCGGCCAAGTACAACAAGGTCAAGACGCACCGCCCGTCCATCCCGCCCACGAGAGCGCCGACGGAGCTCACGATCGTTCTGAAGGCGGCGTGGTTCGGGGACTCGCCTCATGTCAGTGTGTACTCGGGCATGGGAAGCCCAATCTGCATCAACGGGACGGGGTTCGCAGTCACCGACATCCCAGCGTACCAGCACCTCGTCGGACCCTTCGGCGTTGCTGTCGCCGTGGCGTTTGTGGCTGCTGTCGCCGCTGTAGCGTTCAAGCTCCGCGAGCGCCAGACCCACGAGCAGTACAAACCGCTGGTGTGAGACTTCAGACCAAGCCCTTCATGCAGCGTGTCCCTCTCTGCGCTAAGAAGGAAAGATGTTGCATTAAATCTGTTGCGGAGTTAGACCGCTAGCCAGGTGTACGCAGAGGAGGAAGCTAGTGATGTAAGTCGGCACAGACACTGGGCGGCAAAAGCCACCTTAAGGCACGCGGATATTCTCTTTCTTTTGCTGCAAATTCTCGACTGAGCCCTCTGCTCCAAACCTACTTTCTCGTCTCATACCCTTCTCATACTCTTTAGTCTCACACCAACATAGTGTAGATCAGTACAATCCTCGACAAAATCCATACAAGTACAACACTCATGTTCTGCCATCGATATCGACTTCTGCCGCTACAGAAACGTATCGTGGTTGTGTTTGATAAACCTCGTCGTTGAGATCGATAAGTGAAGGAGTGTGTTTGAAGTTGAATCAAGCCAATTATCAAAAGAGCGGACCACAAGGACCACAGCGCAGAATCCAACTGCGAACCGAGCTCTGTCACGAGCATCGAAGCTCGGTCGAGTGCGGGGCTAAATTTATATACAGCAGACACGGTATGTCCACAGCTCTATAACGTGTCTTCTAAACCCTACATGCCGGGCTTGGTCACTTGACCGGTCTCGAGGTCCAAAGTCCGCCAGGCCGTCGGGTACAGAACTGCTGTATCCGCGCCGGTGGGCACCCACTGGTACAAGCATCTACTTTATTTGCGTATTCGTATCAACTTTCTACCTAATCGTCCTTGCCGTGCTAGGTGCTTCACGCGCTCGCAGGGTCCAACAGCATTGCTCACCTGGCCACAGGAACGTACGCCACCGACGCTTGTCCACTCGTGCAGCTTGCGGTAAACTCGGGGGCTGCAGGCCGCCCTGTATTTCCTTATCTTCGTCGACGAAAGTAAGCCATTCTACATTAGTGCAACATTGGTGTAACATGCACGTAACAGCTGCTTGTAGTGAGGGCAATCCTAAATTGTCCTTCCTCCGAGCGAGGAAGTTCCTCGAGAGCCAAGAGCAGAACAAGCATGGAGGGCGAAGCTAACGTCGACAATATCGTGGACTTAATGGAAAGCGAGATTGGTGCTTCATCTAAGAAAAAAGATGCTTCAGCACGAACCAAATTCAACATCTTTCTGAAGAAACACATTGGTAACAATTTGACCATGCTAACACTGAAGGGAGAACACGTTTGAAAGGAAATGTTCGGCAAACTCCTTTCCTTTCTCTTTAAAGACCCCGATATCCATTGGCAAACCTCCATGAACTATCTGAGCTCTATCAAGAGACAGCTCGAGGAGGTGACGGGGACCGACCTGTTTCGCAGCGATCCCGAGTGGTATCGGCGCTGCCGACGCCAGTTGCAGAAGCAGTATCTTATGCTCGCTATATCGACTGGCAAAAAACTGAAGCAACAAGCACCACCTATGACCATTGATAATCTTCGATCGATTTCTACAATACTTTTCCTCCGAAACGTCAAAAAGACCTTTCTAGATCGCACGCTGCTCAACAAACAGTGGCTAGCAATTGGTCGCAGCTCCGACGTATGGTACATAATTTAGACTTGCAGTGGCACGGAAGCTTATTTGTTATTGATCTTACACGGTAGGCGCTTTCAAATTTATTTAAACTGAATTGGACGTTGACTAATACCATACTGCTACAGCATCAAGGTACAACAACAACAGACTATTTCAATATTCTGCTCCCCGATAAGCTGGAGCATCGACCCGTTTCACGCCCTAGCTTCCCAGCTAGTAGTCGATCCGTACAACACATCGCCTCGGGTGTTTTTCAAGTGACAGAGACTACAACCGAGGCCCACGTGGCAGCATACATCAACCGGGTGCTGAAAAGCGTGTATGACCATGACTACAACTGCCCCTTAACTCAAAATCTTCAGTCCCATTCAGCGCGGCGCGGAGGTGCCGAGCACGCAAGTTCCAATGCGAGTGTGAATTTGTTGGATTTGGCCCACCGTGGCCTATGGTCTATGAACGGATTTGCTGCAGTTCTCGAGTACATATCTCCCACGTCTTCCAGTGATCAAAACGTGGCAAAGGTTCTTGGTGGGTGGACTGATACCAAACAGGCGGGAAATCCTCCTACCCTGGCCTGCTTCGAAAAAGAAACACATGAAACATACACAAGAGTCAACGAATTTGCCCAATCTCTCAGACTGCTGCACTTCTCTAAGGTTTCTCCAAAAAACTTTGCCGATTGCCTTACCGCCACACTGCTTATG
>JAHQIV010001542.1:0-11201 GCA_030463285.1 Phytophthora europaea
CCCGGACATCGCGTACGCCGTTGGCTATGTGTCGCGCTTCATGGAGAACCCCCAAGAGGAAGACTGGGTTGCGGTCAAGCGCATTTTTCGCTACCTACAAGGCACCAAGACGCATGGAATCTGCTTCAAGCCGGGTGACAACATTGACTTTCGTGGATACTCGGACGCTGACTGGGCTGGCGACCTCGCGGACCGCAAGTCGACTTCCGGCTACACGTTCATGCTGATGGGCGCACCGGTGAGCTGGGGCAGCAAGAAGCAATCAAGTGTTTCGCTGTCTACGAGCGAGGCGGAGTACATCGCACTCAGTCTGGCGATCCAAGAGGGCAAGTGGATTCATCGCCTGCTGTGCGAGATTCTGGCGGCCGCCAATGAGACTGGACCCGAGCTCATGATCCGCGAAGACAACCAGTCGTGCATCAAGATGACGAAGAACCCAGTGAACCACGGTCGCGCCAAGCACATCGACATCAAGTACCACCACATCCGCGATGAAGTGAAACGCGGTGAAGTGAAGCTCGAGTATTGCGAGACTTCGGTGATGCTGGCGGACATGATGACGAAGGCGCTTGCGGGTCCGCGCCACATGGATCTGACGATGGCTCTCGGCATTCATGGGACTTCGCATTGAGGGGGCGTATTTAGGGGTACCGGTTTGATAGCGCTTATTAACCGTAAACCGGTTAGTCCGAACCGGCCCAACGCGAACCCATGATTGATTACGGTAAGTTGATTACGCCACCGATGATTAGACGAGTAGGATGATGGGACGAGCATAGGGTAGTGATTGGATGCACCTAATGATAAGACGCAAGCTGCATGTCTATGTGGTAGGCTAGCTAGAATAACTTCAATCAATCAATCACTTTCGAATCCTCATTCTACCCCTCAAGTGGTTTCCAGTCTCCACTCCGGTCTCGCCCAGAGTGCTGTCCTCCCTCCGCTCCGTCAAGCTTCACGGTGGCCAAGATCCATACCTTCCATCATTATTAAGGCCTATATTTTGACAAATCATTGATTGAGTTGAGCACCCGTATGGATGGCCGCCAACACCAATCTGAGTTTATATTTATTTTTGTATGGGACCGCCAAGTGATGCGACTCGAATGATTTGCAAACAGTGAGGAATGATTTGAACCCTGCTCGATATCTGAGCCAATTCTTGGTTCCTGGGGCTCTAGCTTCGCGTATATGCATCGCCAAATTAGTATCTTTTATCTCAAGTGTACACTTCAACGCTACGGTCGTTAGAAACAATTGTGTGCGGCGAAACACTGTGTCACGAGGCTTGCAAATCGGGCTCACTTGATTTAATTTTACGATACGTACGTGTAATTAGGGGGTGGGCCTGACTTCTTCCACCCGCTGTATGCATTTGTAGCAACGGGCTTTTTGCAAAACGCGGAGCCCTCATCAAGTTTCTTGCATTTTGAACTTTTGCTTGCCAAAAGCGGAGCTGTCCCAATTTGGTTTTGCAGAAATATTATATCATGCTCAGCTCTGTCTACCTGAAGATTGCATTCGACAAGTTGTTTCCCCCTCGGCCAACGAGAATAATCTGAACGTGTTGATCTGGTGCGCCGCTGATGAAGGGAGCAGAGATGAGGGGTGCACCCAGTGATGATACATGCGCACGGGCCGCACGCAGTGACAATACATGCGCACAGACTGCACGCAGTGGTGATACTTGCGTGCGGACACATGCAGTGATTACACTTGCACGCGGACTCATGCAGTGTTGACACATGCATGGAGTCTGAAGAATGGATGGCTGGAGTGCGACTGCGGGCCAAGGGCGACACGTGCCGGATGATGATTGGTCAAATTACCGGGGTTACTTCTGATTGGTCAAGCTGGCACTTGGGGCGCTCTAGGCACAGGGAAGAGGTAGGAGATTAGGAAGTAAGATGAAACCATTAACTTCGTAATGCTCACTTCGGTTTTTACCTTCCAAGCAACATCTTCCCAGAACAACAGGTTAACAGCCGCAAGAAGCTCAAGAACCAAGACGCCCATGCCATCGCTACCAAGTCGACCAAGAAAGCTGAAATTATCATCGGAAGCAATAACTACTTCCACTGGGAGTTTGCCATGCGCATGGCGCTGGCGTAGAAGGGTCTGCTCGAGCATGTGCAGACGGTCAAGGCTCCAGCAGAGATTACGGTGGTCTGGGCGCTTAATGACATGAAGGCTCTCGGCTTGATCGCTCAAGGTGTCGCCCTGGAACACCATACGAAGATTCGGTCGGCGACGACGGCTCTCCAGGCATGGGGCACTCTGCGCGAGTTCTACAACAGGACCACGATGCACAACCGTGTGTCCATGGCTCGACGGCTCCATTACTTCAAGATGGAGGAGGGCGCAACCATGGCGATGCACCTCGACAGCTTCGACGAGCTGATCGTGGGGTGCAGACGCTGAGCGAACCCCTGGACGAGGCTCGGCAGCTCGTAATTCTGCTGAGCAGCTTGCCGACACAGTACGAGTTAATCTCGTCGGTTGTGGAGAACGCGAAGGACGTCACCCTGATCGAGGTGAAGGAGAAGTTGCTCAAGGAATGCGAGAGGCAGGAAAAGAAGGACTCTACGGAGCGCGCGTTAAAGGCCACCACGCGTGGGGGCAAGCTCAGTTCGGAAAGGGCGGCTGGAGCAACGGTCGCAACGGCAACGGTGCGAACAAGAGCAACGCTTTCAAGGGCAAGGGCTTCAACTGTGCCAAGGTCGGTCACATGAAGCGGGACTGCTAGAGAACAAGGGACCCAACAAGGATAACGAAGACGCGGTCTTCGCTGCGGAGGATGGTCAGTCGGCTGGATGGCTGATCGACAGTGGTGTGACGGCGCACATGACGCCGCACCGGAACGACTTGTTTGAATACGCAAACGCGGTGGCGAACATCGAGGTGACCATCGCAGATGGCAAGAAGCTCCGCGTCGCTGGTACTAGGTCGGTACACCTGACGGGCATCGACGGCAAGCGCATCCGGATGGTGGAGGTGCTCCACATCCCCGGGCTTGACCGACGCCTATTGCCCGTGGGCAAGCTGGCTGAACGGGGTCTAAGTGTCGAATTCGAACGTATGTCGTGCGTAATCTGGAACAAGAAGAGAGCGATCGATTCGGGGAAGAAGATCGGCAAGGCCTACATGCTGGAGTGCCAGCAGGAAATGGCGCAGTACGTCGAGTACTCGAGTGTGAACAGCGAGTGGGAGCTTAGGCACGCTCTTATGGGCCCCCTGAATGGAGATACGCTGGCGAAGACGCAGCGTGCTACGACCGGAATGCCGGTGGCGACGCAGCGAACCAAGACTTTGTGCGGAGGATGCATGAAGGGCAATCAGACGGTGGCGCACTTCCCGTCTCACTCGCAGTCATGGACATCGCGAGTGTTGAAACTGGTCTACACCGATGTTATGGGTCCAATGAAGACGAAGTCGAAGGGCGGGGCGAAATACGCGCTCACCTTCGTGGACGACTACTCGAAGTATGTCATGGTGTACTTCTTGAAGAAGAAGAGTGAAATGCCCGACAAGTTCTTGGCGTTCATGGCCATGTACGAAACTCAATGGGGCCAGCGCATCAAGTGCTTGCGCTCGGATAACGGCACGGAGTTGGTGAACAAGACGCTGGATGGAATCTGTCAGCGCAACGGCATCGTGCACCAGAAGCCTGTGCCATACAGCCCTCAGCAAAACGGAGTGGCGGAACGAATGAACCGCACCATCATGGAGAAGGCACGAAGCATGCTTCACTACAAAGGCGTATCGATGTTGTGGTGGGCGAAAGCGGTCAGCACGGCAGTGCACTTGATCAACAGGTCGACGAACAGCGCGAACGCGGATGTGACGCCCTACGAGCTCGGGTTTAAGGTGAAGCCCCGGCTGGACCATCTGCGTGTATTCGGGTTCATGGGGTATGCCCACGTCGATGAAGCCAAGCGCACGAAGTTGGAGGCGAAGAGCTTCAAGTGCATGTTTCTCGGGTACGCCGAGAACACGAAATGTTACCGGGTATACGACTTGGAGACGAACAAGGTCAAGGTGTCAAGGCCGCTCAAACTGGACGAGCGAGAAGTGAACGGCATCTACGACACGGCGGTGACGGAAAACACGACGGTCATCCAAGTCACCAAGGATGACGATGTGATCGTCCAGCATGAGAGTGACAAACACCGAGCTGCAATGGATGAACCGATGGAGACGGCAGAGGAGACCGCCGAGGACGAGGTGATGCACGAGTCTGAACCGTCATCTGGGTACGAGCTGGCAGCATATCGGCCAGTGGGAGAGCCAACTATGGTATTCCTCCCCGAACCAGAACGTGTGCGACATGAACGCCAACCCGTATTTCTTCTGGGGGATGGATCGGCTGATGCTGAGGCGTGCAAGGCGGAAGATGACAATGATCCGGAGAACGATGGCCACTTCTGGCCGCCGTCACCCAAGCGGCCTCGGATCGATGAGGACGGCCTGATTGCTGAAGCAGCTCTGGCTTACGCTGCTAGCGTCGGTGATGCGGACGATGCTCCGACTACCTACCAGCAGGCCGTGAAGAGTGACGATGCTTTGGAGTGGGTGAAGGCGATGAACGCGGAACTGAAGATTGATGCGGAAAATGGCTCGTGGACGCTGATTCGGAGGAAGAAGAATGTTCGGCTGATCGGATGCAGATGGGTGTTCGCCAAGAAGAAGAATGAACATGGTCGAGTCGTCAGGTACAAAGCACGACTGGTGGCGAAGAGCTTCAAGCAGAAGTTCGGCGTGGACTTCTTTGAGACCTAATCACCTGTGGCCAATATGAACTCCATCCGCATCGTGCTATCAGTGGTGGTAGCGGAGGCCTATGTCACGGAGCAGCTGGATGCTGACACCGCGTTCCTGAACAGCGATCTCCAGGAGCTCGTGTACATGGAGGTGCCGTACGGAATCACAAACGCCGCGAACATGATGTGTAGGTTCGACAAGGCGATCTACGGCTTGAAGCAGGCGGCGAGTGCGTGGAACAAGACGATCCACGCTGTGTTCCTACGGATTGGCTTCAGAAGTTGTGGTGCTGGCCAATGCGTATACGTGAAGGGAAAGATGGGCAGCTACATCTACGTATGCCTCTACGTGGACGACATGATTATCGCGGCAAATACCAGCAAGGAGATCCAGGAGGTCAAGGTAGCGCTGAAGAATTCATTCAAGATGAAGGAGTTGGGCGAGGCTAAATTTATTCTCGGTATGGAGATCGGCCATGACCGCAAGAACGGCACTCTGATGATCAAGCAGACTCGCTACATCGATGACGTGGCGAACAGGTTCAACCAGTAGGACGCCAAGGCAGTGGCGAACCCATGTGAATCGGGTTTGAAGTTATCCAAGATGCAGTCACCGACCACGGTCATGAAGCGCAAGGACATGCAAGCGAAGCCGTACCGATCGCTGATCGGATGCTTGCTGTATATCACGACTTGCATGCGTCCGGACGTTGCATACGTCGTGACGCAGTTGTCACGGTTTCTTGACAATTCTGGGCAAGAGCACTGGAAGGCTGCCATTCGGGTGCTGCGCTACCTCAAGACGACGCGCGAGCACGGGATTGTCTACGACAGCAGCGACGGCAAGGTGATCGTTGAGGCATTCACCGATGCGGACTGGGGCAGCAGCATCGATGACCGACGCTCGGTGTCGGGGGTCATGGTCATGATTGGTGGTGCATCGGTGGTGTTCAAGTCCAAGTATCAGCGCACAGTGGCACTGAGCTCGGCCGAAGCGGAGTACATGGCGTTGAGCTTGTGTACACAGGAGGTTCTGTGGGTCCGTGCTATGCTGAAGGACTTGGGTCATGAGCAAGTGGGAGCCACGCAAGTTTGGGAGGACAATCAGGGCGCGATCGCCTGGTCTGGCGACCAACGCTGTATACAATGCGAGGACGAAGCACGTTGACATCCGCCATCATTTTATCCGTGAGAACGTGTCCCGAGACATCATCGTGGTAACGTATGTGTCAACGGTTGACCAGCTCGCGGACGTGCTCATCAAGGCTCTGGGAAAGAAGCGGCTGGAGTATTTACCGGGAGCAAGTGGTATCCATGCCAAGCCAACTCAGCTTTAGCAGCGAGTGTGAGTGTTGATCTGGTGCGCCGCTGATGAAGGGAGCAGAGATGAGGGGTGCACCCAGTGATGATACATGCGCACGGGCTACACGTAGTGGTGATACTTGCGTGCGGACACATGCAGTGATGACACATGCATGGAGTCTGAAGAATGGATGGCTGGAGTGCGACTGCGGGCCAAGGGCGACACGTGCCGGATGATGATTGGTCAAATTACCGGGGTTACTTCTGATTGGTCAAGCTGGCACTTGGGGCGCTCTAGGCACAGGGAAGAGGTAGGAGATTAGGAAGTAAGATGAAACCATTAACTTCGTAATGCTCACTTCGGTTTTTACCTTCCAAGCAACATCCTCCCAAAACAACAGAACGCTTTTATATTTACTGTGCCGGAGAAATGCTCCATTGACACCTGTAACGCGCTGGCCTGAGTGCTGTTCAATACGGCGAATGAAAACTCGAACAAACTCTCCTTCTGTTTTATTTTGAGTGGGAAAACACGTGCTCTCAGCGATCATGCCTTGCGTGGGCTGAGAGAGAAAAGAGGGCGGTGCCAAGATCAGCAAGCTCGGAGACGGCGGCGGTGTCATGCTCTTTGACGACTGAGATGGTTCGGCATGTAAGAATAGCAAAACCTAATTGGGACAGCTCCGCTTTTTGCAAAACGCCCTGTAGCAACACGCATCAGATTTTCATTAATGCCGACGGAAAACGATTATAATAACTCAGGCATTACTAGATTTTCGCTGCGTGGCGCTGCGTTGTATCGCTGAATCACTACACTTTTCTACTAGTTAGGATCAGCATAATATTTTTCCGAGTGTGATCTACACCTTAACGTTAAAGTTTCCGTTTGTCTCCCAAACCTTTTTGGCAAATGTAAAAGATGACTAAGTCCAGGTTATGTGTCGCATCAAGTGCATTGCGAGGGTATACAGCCTTGTCCTGAACAGTTTTCTCGAACACAATCGGGAAGGTAAGATAATACTAAGTATTAGATAAATTGGAGATACTGAGTTAGTATTATATGGTGTAGGAATGTGCATGTACTGCCCTTCAGACATGATGAAAGAAGTATATTATTCATACGTCAGGCTAAAGAATTCATATGAAATTTGTGCGTATCGAAAACAAGCAGGGGAATAACTGATCTCGACCTCCGAGCTGCACGACAGCTCCACCTACAAGGTACTACGAAGTACAGGACATACAGTAAAAAGAGGGGCGATCGGAAAGAACGGGTGATGCATACTGATGGACACACACCAGATAACTTTGTATTGCCTTCGTCGTCCTCACGACTGTCGTTGTTGAATATTTCGAAGTAAGACGCAAAAAATCTTAAAATCCAGAGCCCTCGTACCTAGATGAGGTGGATGTGACAAGCAACATCCAAGTAATGTATCATAATAATATTTCCGATGTATTGCCCCCGGGCGGTTTATTTTTTTAATAGCTGAGAATAGTATTACCCCCCCCCCCCCAACCATTCATGTCAACCGAAGGGTTAACGTTTTTGACTTGATTTAAGTATGTGAGGCCTAAAATATAGAACAGGATGGCGTAGTACAACGAAAGGGTTAAGCAAAGCTTACAACCACAAAGTCGTGCTTCGCACGAAGAGAAGCTCTGAAGTTTTAGCTGCGATAATATGGTGATCGAGTGTTAATTAGTTTTAACTCTAAAAGATGCAAAAAGAGAGAAAGCGTTGCTACGCCTTGGTGGTGTATACATGTTCACCGCAGGTTCGCAATTTGTCCGCGGATTAACCGTGCAACTGTTGTTCTTCGCAGTATGAAGTACATGTACCTGTTGATCCCGCGGACACGACAGCTCAAGGATCTCGCGTCACCTTCATCCTTAGGCTCATCATGAAAAAGCAATCGAGCTCAAACGTATTTCTGCAGTTGACTACGCTGTGATCACGCGGATGCCAGCACCAGAAACTCGCTTCGCCGAGTATAAGCACCGTTCTCCACTGGAGGGTTGGGCTGGTATTAATAATAGCGTTGTTCGTACAGCATTTTTGCAATGCGTTCACATGAAATAGCGCATCTCCTGCGCCTGCTCCGCAGCCGCAGCATCTGCGCGCGTTCCATGCAACATTTCCTAATGTTGTACGAATATTAGGTTGTGCTTACGCAGTACAGATTTCGCCCTCTCTTCCAGCCGAGGTACATGTACCGTAAAAGTCGGCCACCGCTGTGAATTAATAACCGAGTAGTCATCAGACCCAGTTATCTTGACACTCCTTCCTTGGCCCACTTTTGTCGAATCTGCTTCATTTCTACTGGCCAAGAAATATCATAGAAGATTGTACAGGTGACAAGAACATGCACTTCTCCAAAGATCGTGAACATTTCGCTACGCATGATTGGACGATCAGTTTTGTAAAGACAAAAGAGCCATGATGTTGGCAGATATGATGATACAGATGCGTGATTGGCTAAAGAAGCGCCGAATTGCTCCCTTCTACGAGCGCTCCTATATTCTAATAATGCTGTATAAAAACGACTCAATTCGAAAAAAAACTGGTGTCGCACTAAGCCGACTTTTACGGTACCACTGTTCTTGTCTCAAGATAATTTTAGTTATAGGGGCTCATTACATTTTACAAGCCCATTTGTGCGGCGCACATCACTATCTCGTTCACTCAAACGAAAGGCTCGCGCCGCTTGCCGTCGCCATACGCGCTGCTACTGATGCGCGCAACGTTCCGTAGATTGTCACCAACAGTGCTACGGGCGAGCTTACCCGGAAGATTGAACGTAGTCGTCGCCCACTCGGCCAGATCCACATGAGTCATCTCTTTACTCTCTCAGTATAGCATCCATGAAGTCTTGTATAACACTGCATGGGCTAACCTTCGTGCAACATTAGAACTAATGCCTATTATAGATTTCGCACTTAGCTGAGGTGGACGACACATATAACATGCAGGAGATTTATCGTTTTGCGCGGGATATTATATCCAGAAAGAAAAATAGAACGGTATTCTCTGCAAAATAGATCACTGGTATTCGACTTCGCAAAATCGCACACCCACTCGCACCGCCTCCTTAGCTCTGAAATAAATTTCAGAGAACTTCAGGACTCTATAGCTAATTCATGGCCAAACGGGGCCTTTCTTTCACCACCACCACGATTGAGATAGCCCACTCGCACCGCCTCCTTAGCTCTGAAATAAATTTCAGAGAACTTCAGGACTCTATAGCTAATTCATGGCCAAATAGAGCTCCTCTTTCACCACCACCACGATTGAGATAGGCGAACACCGGTACATAACTCCTCTACGAACAGTATGAATACATTTTTTCGACGAAAGAAGCGCAGGAACTCATACCCATGAGAGCCTCAGTCTGTCGCTTGACATTGTGTCCGATGGGGCAGACAACACCTCGGACACGTCCTCTAGATCTCCCAGCATCCGAAACAGTTCTGGCATCAAATCGATCTTAGGTTCTAACCGTACTACACGGCCACTCTCTTCGTCGAAGTAAAAATCCACAGATACGCTGCAGTCGAGCAATTGACCCAGAAGGCGGTCGCGCAGAGACGGCGGAAGAGGGTCGTACTTGCTTTGAGGCTCGACCTCCACTAGATGAGAAAACAGGTGTCTCATTATGAGCTCTGTTGTGACCACGCTGAGTTTTGCCGTAGCTGTCATAACGCCAGGAGCCACGGACTCCACTCGCTGGAGCTGAAGACGCACGTTCCCAAGATGCATCGAGTAGTGACGCCATCGCTTCACCAGAGCAGCAATACCAGTGAGCTCGCAGGCCGCCACATCCGCCGTGAACACTTCATGCAGAAATTCCAGGTTCTTCCGCATTTCGGCGTCGTCGTGCATTTCGTTCTCGTTCGTCATGCTCCAGGGCGAGCGAAAGGCGTTTTCAACCCTGCGGAAGACCTCGAACACGATAGCCCAAGGGCTGTGTCTGGTCTTCTCTGAGAGGACGATGCCCAGGCGCCTTTGTTCTAAGCTGTCGAGCTCTTGACGCAGTTGATCTACAGCACTCTCCAACCGCAGCTCATTGTTCCGCAGCTTGTTGCGGTAGCGTGCTTGGTTAGTTCGGCACTGCTCACGTCGGATATCCGACTTGGTACGTTGTCGCTTGAGCTGGGTCTCATCGTCAGTTGAGGACGTTTCGGCTGTCCTCCCGCGCGATGTCAGCACCAGCTTCGAGTGACGTGTTATCGGCGGGTAGCTGGCCGTATAGGCATCGTGGAACCTGCTCATCGACACCCCGCGTTGTTGGCTCTCGAACTGCTGCTTGTACATGTACCTCGTGGGAACCCGCGGCTCACGAGGTCGTCACTGATCCTATCCTGGGCTTGGCCGAAGCGGTGGAAGCGGTAGCTTGGGATCTCGAAGCGAAGCGTGCTAGCGCGTGAATTGCGCAATGGGTTGCCACCGCCGTCGATGCGACTTTCGGTCGGCTTTTTAAACACGACGCGTAATCGTGCGGCATTGCAATCATCTCACTTGCATCCTTGAGACATCGCTGCCGCCAGCAAAGTAGGCTAGCAACACAACAGTGTTGTAAGGAATAAGTCTGGCCACAAGCACTCCGGCCGCCCAGCTGATCCCGTCTGCTTGATGTGAACCGTGTTGTTGTTCAATCGCATCCCTTTGTCAGTACAGGTATAATGTAAGAGAGTGACTGCTGTCCCCGACTGGAGCATACACCTTGTATACTTCTGTCCGGAGGGCGCAAAGCGAGCGCAGCAAGCCGAGCCCCGCGCGTAGTCCCCGCGCGAGCGCGGTAGGGTTCGTGCGTCGCAGGCCAGTGTTTTGGGGGTCTAGTCAGGGGTGTACTAAAAACCTCTATTTATCCGGACGCGTATAGACCGCTATATAAAAGGTGCGAGTCGGTTACAGTAGAGAGGCTACTGCAACACCCAGTCGGGGACAGCATCACGTGCCATTATGTAGATGGCGGTTGACTCACCAAAGCACAAGCGGCAAGTGTTCATCCCAAGGGCGAATCAGGAGCGATTAGTCACGCCACCCATGATTTCGACCTTCGCTCAACGCCACGTGATACTTCAGTTCTTCAGAGCGAAAACCGCCGGCTCGACAGCAAGTCGCTTTCCATCGATGAG
>JAHQIV010001543.1:0-11199 GCA_030463285.1 Phytophthora europaea
TCCAGTGGGTTGGCATACACGTGTCGTGGATCACGCGGTCTATCACCAGCTTGATCATTCTTCATGTGAGAAAAATAGATGCACAAAGCGTCATCTCTCCATTCCATGTGCTCCAGCAAAATGCCAAATGAGAAAAATAGATGCACAAAGCGTCATCTCTCCATTCCATGTGCTCCAGCAAAATGCCAAATGCATTGGTCGATCTACACATCAAATTCCATGAAACAATCATGTAGGTTCGAGCGAATACCATGTCCACCGAAGAACCACCAAGCATAGCAGAACACAGAAATTTGTACAAATCGAATGGCAGTGGATCCTTGCCTAGCTTCATGGCTTGCCCGGATCCAGTCGCCGTTTTCTTTACAATCGTTCTCTTGAGTCCCTTGAAATGATCCGCAAGCCCACGTTCCAGAGTCTTGGACATGTTCTCTTTGTACGCACGGAAGAGGTTGAATAGCCCAGCACGGTGCGTATTTAATGCCGAGAAAATCGCTCAGGTCTCGTTAGAAAAATGATTTGCAAAAGATCAGACTAGGGCTGTTCCTAACCAGATGAAGTGCCTGCCATTTGTGCCATGATTACTTCTGATTGACCCGCTGTGGTAATGGGCTAGGGTTCGTCGTGCCATGAGTGGCACAACGAAATGTCATGGCAAAAGCTGGTGCTATGTGCCTTCTCGGTTATTTAACGTCTACACATATCTTTTGGCAGCAAGCGCACGCCGCAAATTTCCCCGCCAACATGAAGAAGAGCTCGGAGGCCCTCGTACTTCTAGCTATCCTGCATGTGGTGACATACTTCCTTTTGTTTGAAGAGCGCGGACCGTGCTTGGGGAGAAGGAGGCTGGACTGGCAGTACCACTCGCAGTTACTCCTGAACGAAGGACAATTTCGCCAGTACTACCGAATGTTCTGCAGAAGCTTTGAGATACTTGTTCGCCTGTTGGCACCGCGTCTGCAAGTGGACGCGCTGCAATCTAGCCGCTGCACGGGTGTTGCACCAATTTCGCCGGTTAATAAGTTACAGATATGCTTGTCGTGGCTTGCTGGATACTCGTTCCATCTCGTTCGGATGTTGTCGGGCGTAAGCACCTCGGCATTTTATTCCAGTGCGCATGCTGTCATGGATGCATTTCAAGCGTGCGATGAGTTGCAGCTACAGTTCCCGATCACAGAGCGGCAGCAACGAAATGCAGCCAATGCATTTGCCAAGCTGAGTCATGAGGGCGTTATGCAAGGTTGTGTGGGTGCAATCGATGGGTGGTTGTATCCCATACAAGTACCACGGAGACGTGAGTTCGGCCGAGTAGCTTCGTTTTTTTCAGGGCATTACCAGCGCTATGGGGTCAATGCACAAGCTTGCGTCGACAGTCACAGTCGATTCATTGCCATAGCAAGTGCTTTTCCTGGTGGAATGGGAGATTCAATCGCTTACCTTCGTTGGAAGCTCTTCCAGCTTGTTGAAAAATTTCCAAAAGGTCTGTACGTGGTCGCGTACACAAACAGCAACACGCTGTTAACTCCTTTCACTAGACCGAATACTACCAATGCAAGTCGTGACAGCTACCATTTTCATTTGAGTCAGCTCCGCATTCGCGTTGAAATGGCGTTTGGACTGCTAGTTAACAAGTGGCGAATCTTCAAGAGTCCTCTGCGGGTAGCATGAAGAATGTCGGCAAGGTGATCCACGTGGCATGCGTACTTCATAATTGGTGTATCAACGAGCGTCTTCGCCAAGATCTTGATGCAGACATCGATGCTGATGAAGACTTGACTACCGCTGTTGATGAACTGAGAGCGAAAAAATTCAGAGCCTCGTGTCACCGCATATCAACAGCTGATTCCGGAAGATATGACTGTATTTGCTAAAGATGTGTCTGCGTTTCGACGTCTGTACGACTCGACGCAGCTCGCTGCCGAACGCAGAACGGAGTCCGAGTTACTGAGGAATGCTATTGTGACGTGCTCGTCAGGCATGATGCACATCAATCGAAGCAAAGTACAAGGCCCAGTGGTATGCTTGAGCGATCTCTAGCTCTGGAAATTCTCTATGCGATGATGATTCGACTCCACTTTGTTGATCTCCAAATGAATTGCAGTTTCATAATTGTAGGGATGAGCACTTGCTTATCCTCTACAAAATGATCAGTCCTCCTTGCTCAAGTTTGCCTCCATCTTCAAAACCTTGTCCTTATAGACGGCTGCACTGTTCTTCAGTGTCGGGTCGCTTCTCCCCTCGGCCTTCAGTGCAGCGAGTCGGTTTTCAACGTGTTCGATGAGCTTGTGCATCTTGAGTATAGAGTCGACAGATGACGGTGCGTTGCCAAGTAGCTTTGACAAGATGCCTTTCATTGTCGAAAGCACCTCCTCCTTCATCTTCTTTGAAGAGGGTGACTGCATCTCGATGCCAGAGTCGCATCCACGCTTGAGAGAGTCAAACTGATCCTCTGGTAGCATACCACCTTCGACAAAACTAGTCAAATCATGCCTGATTTCCAAACACTCTCGTAAGTAGAACGCGTCTAGAGATCCATCGAAATACGCGAAGAAATCGTCATCATGTTCACCAGACTTGGTGAAGTTCGAAAGAGCACGCTGGTACTTCACACGGACGGCCTTCCACATGTCGAGCAGCTCCACCGCTGTGTGCTCCACGATAATCGAGGGATCAAGTCCGGCGAGCCGGGCGCTCGCACTGAGAAGCTGATTAAAGTCGGTCTTATTCATGTTGTAGTCCAGCGTGAAGTCGCGCCAAAATGCCGATTTTGCGTGAGTTTCTCCAGCGTCAAGCTGCTGCCGGGTTATCTTCCCCCCGGTTTCCGCAAAGCGAGTTGAATACGAATCCGAAAAAAGCATAGTCAGCGTGCGGGTTTAGGGTTTCCTTGTTGTCGCTACTTGAGATCTCCATTCGATCGCTGCAATTCAAAAACGGGAATGAAGTAGCGTTAGTAGTGCACTCAACGTTCACTCCATTGTGCTAGCAGGCCACATCTTGCCACCGTCGAGCCACGTCCACTAACTGCATGGGAGGCTGCGGCAGGCCTGTGAACCGAGCTACGAACCGAGCTGGAGGTACGACAAAATTTACCAGGTGTTGCTAAATACGACTTCGTGGCGTGGCACGAATCGTTCTCGACCAAAGTGCCACCAGCAGGTAGCCTAGCCCCGTGGCCCGCATGGCAGGCACTTGGTTCGGTTAGGAGGGTCCGTTCTTATCTGCTGGGATTTCCTGGGATTTTGGAACCCTCGCATTTCATTCGTACTCAGTATTTACATAAGTTGCTCAGATTTTGCATAAACTGGAAAACGGGGGTTCCCCGATCCCAAAAACAAAAGCTGGGGATCGGAGCACGGAACCCAGGATGGGATTAGAGTTGTTTTTTAGGAGCAAAATATTGAAATTAACGTTAATTACAGTTACAAACGGAATAGCACACAGTTAATAATAATTAAAAAGAGCGATTTGGCTGAACCCATTTCCGACAACCTTTTCCGTATTTTCCTTAGCTGCAGAGTAGGTACAGCGCAATAACCACTGCACTATTTCGCTTGGATACGAATGGAGCTCGCATTACATCTGTCCAATTGCAGGTGATCTTCGTACGATAAATGGACAACAGACAGCACAAACAATCGTTAACTATTGCAGCGCGCGCAACCAAGCACAAGATTGAGCTAATTACCTTTAAGACGAATGTCACGCGTTCGTCCCCTGTCTCCATAGCTGCCGTTTGCTAACGAGCGAGAGATGCTTGCCAGGTCGCCTTCCAGGTCGCCTGCCTTCCTGCCTGCCTGCTCGTCCAGTTGCCTGCCGCCTGCCTGCTTGCTTCGTGCTCCTCCAGTTGCCTGCTTGCTTTCTTGCCTAGCTGCCTGCTCGCCTCCCTGCCTTTTGTCGATGCGTGCCCCCTCCCAGCGACGCTCTTAGCGAACCACAAATGCGGACATAAAAGCGCAGTCAGCCTGGGTTCGGTGCGATCGGTTCCTATCAGTGCCCAACAACCCCTCGCCATTGCCAATAAGGCTGGGATCCGTGCCCAGCAGATAAGAACGACCCTAAGATTAGACCTAAAATGAGCCTCCAGAGGTCCATCGTCAGGCCTCTTCTTTATTGGTGGGTTTTTGAGAAATCCCCACGATTAGCTTACTGGTGGGCTGAAATGGTAACATAATTGGGGTATGGTGTGGGATGATACAAACAGTAAGACAAGAGTTTTCGACCAGTCACTCCGATCAAGAAGTGTAACACCTGGCAAGAGGTGTCAAGGCCCTCCCACAAAGATGCCAAGACCAGAGAAGTAATATCCATGTGTTAGCAGTCCGGTTCCCGGCATATTCGGTGTAAATTGAAGACATCGATCTTGACGGGGATGACGCCGATCTTGAAGATAGGCTCTGAATCTTGGCCCCACGTGCGTCGTAAACATCCGGCAGAGAGTCAGCAAGGCGGCGGACGACCAAGGGAGCGAGTGAGAATGCGCCAAGGCCGGGAGAGCACTCGGTGGACACAAGGAGTACAGGAGAATGGTAAGGCAGGTTGTAGGGCAAAGGCTAACACATTAAACAGAGTTGAATTTCCTTCCTTCTTCACAAGTGGTCTTCGCCTTCGCGCTACCGGGCACGGGATACACTTTGGCCCACCCGACGCTACGCAAGTCGACGAACCCCTCCAAGATCGGATCACCCCGGACGCCAGGATAGCTTGGCCCAGCGTCCGTCAACCCTCATTACGACCCACCGGTAAAGGAAGCGGCAAGCAAGGAAAGGCAAGACAAGGTCACACACCGACCCCAAGGCAACCCCAGGCCCAGATCAACACGGACCTGCGAGTCTCGATCTAGACAACCCAAGATCGACGACTCGACCCTACACCCGCGCAGCGAGTAGAAGTATCCCCGCTGCTGCCCCACGTTCCCGCTGTCTGTCAGACAGTCCAACAACCCAAGCGCGTCTTCCGAGATCACCCGAAGAGCGATCCAGCCCACCGACGGGTACACAAGGTGAGGATCAGCAACTTCACGGAAGATCGGAGTACCCCCTCCGTTAGTCGGCAGTTCGGACGCCGTGTACAAGAGGACCACCGCGATGTTTCGCGGAACCACTTCGCCACACTAGGGCTTCGCAAGGCTGGGATAGGATTTTTGAACTACGACCTTAGATAGGCTACGTGTGGCAGTTATACAGTTATCTATCGGATCACAAACCTAGATAGCAACAACACAGTCAGGTTCGCGCGCGCACACACACACACGTTTCGTTCTCATCTACGGAGTACTTTTGTTTTCAATGGTGACGGGCATCTCCTGCGCCTGCTTCGCAGCCGCAGCATCTGCCCGGTAATGAGTCAAATCCAGCGAGTGAGAAAGGCTGGACACACCGCCGGCAGGTCGCTCATGTCCTCGCCCCATCCCCTTGTTTACTTTCAAATTCATTGCTGAAGACACGCCAATGCGCTACGCTTTCGGGGACCCGTTTAGCCATTAAACATTTTGGGGACCCCACCTAGCCTCCGGTATATCGGTACCCAACTGCCCACGCAAATAAACCTTTTGGGGACCCCCACTTAGCATCCGGTAGCGCGCCGGTATGTTGGTACCCCATTGCCCACGCAATAAAACCTTTTGGTGACTTCCACTTAGCCTCCGGTAGCGCACCGGTATATCGGTACCAACTGCCCACGCAGTTAAACCTTTTGGGGACCAGGTCCTTCACGATTTTCTTCCTCGGTCGCCGTTCGTGTCGGTGTTGCTAGCGTCGTCGCTGCCCTCCTCGACGTCGCAGTGCCCCGTGGGTCTGCGCGTCTTCACCCTGGCTGCAACTACTTCAGCCTGCCTCGCTGTTGGAGCTCTCGCTACTGGGGTCGTCACCATTGCCCTGGTTTGTTGCCTGTCGTCGTTGAGCTCGACGTGCCTCGGAGTCAGCGTCGTCGCTTCTGCTAGATTCGCTGCTGCTGGATTCGCTGCTGCTGGACGGATCCGCTGGTGATGCTAGGGTCGTTCGTTGCCGGCGCTCCGAGCGTTGTTGGAGTCGGCGGGTGCGGCTCGTTCGTGCTGATGCTGCAGCTCTGTTATCCTTTCGTCGGCACCCGCAGTCTTCATCACCGGTTTGGGCCGGTGTTGGTTACAGTCCAGCTATTAGTGTGGTTAGTTGCTGGAGTGGAGACGTCATGGCCCTCATCGTCGTGGTGTCCGCGGTTGCTGCTGCCGATGTGTTGTCGCGACGGGCTGTTTCCGACGCCGCCGGAGGTGTTCGTGTTGCTGGAGTCGTATCTGCTGTCCGCGCCGCTGGAGTCCTCGCCGCCTGCGCGTCTGCTTCTGACTCCTCTTCGTCATCTCGGGTTGCCGGCGCTGGTGACAGCATTGCTACCAATTTTGCCCGGCAGACGAATGTAATTCCAGGAATCACGAGTGGTATTGGAGTAGCTACGATCATGCCCGGTGGGGTGGAGACAGCTGCGGCGGCACCGAACGAGGTGCAAGCCATCACACTATTTACTAATGTGGTGAGGTGCGGGCAACTTCCCAGCGTCCAGAACAAACCTTGAGCAAATTTGAATTGCCAAACGTAAGGTCTAAGCTCGGAGAGGCTCAGAGTCTTAGAGTCTCAGCTGAAAGATCTCAGCTGCACTCGACGAAGACTCGACCGAGACCTCCAAGCTCGAACCCTTGGTCCGACGCGGCGTGTGCGCCTCCCTTGCGATCCCCTTGATGGTTCTTGCTGGCGCTACGCTTTGGGATTAGACGTCAGCCAGCCACGCCAACCTTGTTCCTAGTCCAGTCGTCTACAGATGTCTCCAAACGAAACCGGTTCCCCGCTCAACAGGTCTTCGTCTGCACGTGTCTTGACCCAATCTGCTCCGGCTTTTTTCAATGTAGACACGATAATCCACAATACCCTCCACATACAACTTGTCTGCCTCCTCCAAGATCACATACCTGCTCTTCCTTGCTTCTTCACTTCCTCCAGCTGCCTCCAGCTGAGAGTCGCGTCCACAGGTCTTCACTCCCTCAGACCTAGAGTGACTCCGAGAATTGGCTCGGGTTGGCCTGTTTTGATCCAGGGTTCTCGCCTCTGTGCCCTGGGACTTCCGCGCACCACGTCTTGACGTAGACGAAACGGCCGAGCCGAGAACAACTATCACAGGCTCAGCACCACACCAAATCCACCCAGCAGCTCTGAGAACCACTATCCCAGGCGGTGCTCTGCCGAAACCTCAGAGTAGATCACCTTCTACCCGAAAATATCAAATACACGCTGGGTACAGCCGCCTAGTTCGGCCTGCCGACGCGTAACGAAATGAAATAGTCAAATAGTCACCCCCTCACACCGAGGTACACCCAAATGATCTATATGGGGCTTGAGTTTTGTTGGAGTCTCCTCAGACACCCTTTTCCACAGGTACACACTTACTCCTGCGGCCTTCGGGGCAAAATCGATTCTGATTAATACTTTACACATGCAAACAAGGGGGGGCGCTCAGCGTCGTTCGGATAGCACCCAAACAAAGGTCAAAAGATTGTCTTGCGAGCTGCCTGCAAGCCAACGGCGCTTCAACATGAGTCTAGCCAATGACTGGCCGAGCTCGGATAAGTCCAGCAGCGTCAGGCGGTGGCTCAGTGATGCTTCAGCGATGAGTGGCGGATCCCAGGTCTCTCATTGGCTGGCCCAGGTAAGCAATCAGGGTGCGCCAGATTGTGCCACAGCTGATTTATGTCTATCATCATTTGATGACGCGACCCTCCAGCGTGCAACAACCTTTCGGGTATCCGTCGGCGACTAGCCAAGCGGCCCCATCGTAAGCATGAACGCCCGAGGCGTTTATGATGGCGGTAACCTTGCCAGAGGCATCGCGAAGTGGATGAGTACCCTTCCACTTCATTATTTATTCTTCAAGAGACATCCTTCTCATAGGCGGACTTGTTGTCGTCACTGTTGAAGTGACGACAGTTGTTGAAGCCGCAGAGGCCGAAGTAGTAGCAGTCGTCGCTGTGGAAGCGACGACAGCGTTCGCCGCTGCAGATGCAGCAGGCGCGTCGGTCGAAGGCGTCGTTGGCGTGCTCATTTCGAAATGAGCACGAGTTCTCTCCGAAGTAGGTCTTGGATTGATGTGTCGAGACCGGCACATCAAGTCCTAACGGGGGGATGGTGTAGCGAGGCTACACATTCGGTTAACCTCCACCTTAGTGCAACACGCCTAATGGATACATTCGGGTAGACCACATCACACTGTGGTCACCATTCATATTAGGAAGCAATACTATTGGTAGAAACCAGCATCTTTCTACCAATAAGAATCATGCATTAGGCCAGAGATCCTGCCAACCACTCGTTGGTAGAACCTCTATTTTTAGATATCAGTTTTAGGAGGAAACCACAGTTAACCCTTTCGCGGTAGAAGGCTACACTTGTCGCCCTTTTAGGGTGTTTGCAAAACAGATGTGAAAGCACCGACTAGAAGGGCGCATTCAGTGCCCTTTTGCACAAATTCAACCGTGAATGTACCATCTTTTATGACAAATAATAAACAGTACAATCAGTAATCATCAAGCTATACAAAAATTAGGTAGGATGCAGGTGGTCATGTGCATCTGCAAATAACTGCAGGGCCTATGTTACAAGAGACATGCAAAACGAGTACCGTGATTTTCTTCAAGGGCGAATTCTGTGCCCTTTAAAAGCAAATTACTTAGGTTTGTGTAGTATACTTAAGACAAGCGGCTCGCGAAAGGGTTAACATTCAATTCAGTTTTCATTTTACCACAAAAGCTACTAATTGTACCTTTATATAGGTTTAACTATACTTGTGGACACAAGTATGCTTAATCTAAGTTAAATACACCTACGCTTCCTCATACACGTGTGCTCACGTGTAAGCTAAAGTATTGGGCTAAGTAAGCCCATTACAGTCGGAAAGACGTACCTTAAGTACGTGGACGAGATGACCAAATTGAGAAACCTTCGGCTAGCTGCGAACGCTAGTGTTGCTGAGCATTTGGGGGACGTCCGTCAACTGATGAATCGTATTGCGCTGTTGGGGAAGCCCGTGGATGAGTGCATGAAGCCTGCGTTGTTGATTTGAACTTTGCCGCCCGAGTACGAGAATGTGGTGGAAACGTTCCTGGCGAGCCACACGTCGCACGATCTGAGTACCCTCCCAATTACGAGCAGTTGGAGCATGCGTTGGAGGTGGCATACGGCAGACGACAAAGTCAAAAACCAGCAACGGGTGAAGAGAGCAAGAAAGAGGGAAACGAAGATGAAAAGACCTACGTTGGCTACGAGCGTCGTGGCCGAGGTTTCGGACGAGGTCGTGGACGTAGTCGCGGACGCGGATATGGACGAGGGCATGAGCACGATGAACATGGTGAAGGTGGGCGAGGGGTTGGACGTGGCCGTGGGAGCCAAGCATTTAGAGGGCGTTGCTTCCACTGTGGAGAGCAAGACCACTTTGTGTATGACTGTCCACACCTTGGCCAGAAACCGCCAAGTAATGAGCAGCAGAGTGAGTCAGCACCGAAGCGTGCCAAGCATAACTTGACGTCCGGTGCAAGCGAACGATATAGTGAATATGAGCACGAAGAAGAAGACGATGAAGCGTATTGACCATAGAAGACTATCATGGAATAAGGGGAAGTTTGGTTCCGGTGGGGCCGTCAGCAAGTTGAGAGCGTTGTGTGATGAGGGTAGTGAGCAGCATATCATAACTAGCACCTAAGTGAAAATTTGAAAATTAACGTTTTTCAGACAATTTAACGTTAACTAATTTACATTTAAAACGCTTATACGTAAAAGAATCTAAAATAGCCCCCTTTACAGAAGTTAGGGTCTAGAACCCTTGCCTAAAATGACCCCAACCATAGACAAGCTCAAGCTATAATATCTATAGGAAGCGTATTAAGTTAAACATCCAAGGTAGGTACCTTCATAAATTCAACTTACAATATTGTCAAGGGGCTACCCTTCCGAAAATCAACTTACAGTATCGTCAAGGCACTACCCTTCAGAAAATCGGCTTACAAAAATGTCATACAAGTTTTAATTTTTGGACATATAAAACTGAGTTGATCCTGATATAAGAAATATATAAGTATAATATCAACATTTCCTACGATAACCAACCATCCAACTAAGAACTTTAACAACAACGTCGACTTCGACTTCAACAACTTCAACAACTTCAACAACAACATCGACATTGACTTCGACGACGAGGAATCACTGGTCTCCAACAACGACCATTTGGATTTCGACTTCATTAACGAATCATTAGCCATCAATGACGTTGTAAACGACGAATTTGATCGCCATCAATTCATCTATGAGACTGATTGCAATTTAACGCAGTACTGTGAGTTTCCACAATCGCTTGACGATGGATTCTTCGTTCGTCAATATTTAATTAATGAGATTAAAACATTCAGCTTTAAAATGTTGACAACACTCGAATTACTAACCGTCAGCATCACGGTTTGATTCGCGAATGTATCGCAATGTGCATTCGTCATAGGATCTTTCGAAATGAAATCGCCGAAGAACTAATCGCAACCGTGATGCATCCTTGCCGCATCCAAAATCAAATGAATCAGTTCGATAATATCGAACAATTTTTCACAGCTATGGGATGCTAATTAGACGACCCATCAGCTATATTTTTTTTGAATTAATTAGCTAACTAATTTCATTTCTGATATACAATAATTCATAATATATGAACACAATTGTATTTTTATTTAATACAATAATTGTTAAAATGGTTTACGTCCTCGAAAATTGTGAGCTCAACAAAGAAGCAATAAAAGCCGACTCTATTGGATAGTCACACAAAAAAGTGTACTCATGAACCTAAAGATATGTTCCCTTCACAAAATGTGTATCCATCATTCAAAAAATCCTTTGAAATTGCCTAGTGTAAGCTTATGCGCAAAATAGACTTGTAGTTTGTATCGTTACGACTGGTCAATTCTCGGACCATGGCAGCAGCGCTGAGTGCATCCAGCCTCGTGCCGCTGTGTACAAGCTCCGAGGGCGATGAAAGACGCGGCCTGCGGCTGCACAGCGCCGGTGTCGACGTACTCAATGGAGCGAAGCTGGCCGCGCGCAAGATCGCGCTGGTGGGCGTGTTGCACGTGGCGGAGAACGAGAAGCCCGAGCCTGAGCCCGAGCGCGGACTGTTCCTGAGCTCCAGCGCCGTGTCCGTGGC
>JAHQIV010001544.1:0-11196 GCA_030463285.1 Phytophthora europaea
TAAATTTTAGATAAACTCAAATCGTCAATGATCTTTTTTAACCAATGGCATTGTACCTCTGTTCAAACAAAGCTGGCAGTTGTATTCTGTCCGTTGCTGTACTGAGAGCTGATATTGATAACGCTATTACGATAAAACCTTCGAGTGGCCTTGTCGCGAGCGATTTGGACCCACGCCGGGCATAGCAGTAAGGTCCTGTACACTTCCAAACTCGTCCTAATGTTATTGAGATGCTGGCTTTCTATTCGCCTGCGCTGTTATCGTGCTCTACTCTTTTGCTGGTTGCGCTAAACAAAAGCTTGGTAACGATGTCGATGAAATAAAAGTGTATGAAAGAGTATGCATGTGATGTAACGTTCTGCTAGTCGTGAAGGCTACTCGCTCTTAGCCGTCACCTTCTTAGGGTCTTGCGCTTTATTTACTGACCGGTGCAGCGGGTACGTTGTACGGACAGCCCAATAGGAATTAATTCAGAACGGAAAATAGGTACCGATTCGATACAAACTTCAAGTGACCGATTTTATAAATCCGCCAATTTATATCTTCTTTGGGAGAACACTGTTTTCCACTAGATAATATATACGGTTTGACAAAAATATAGGCTTAAATGGTATGTTACGTTTGGAAAATTCACCAACCCTCCGAAGAGAGGCTCTGGTTCCCCGATTGAATGATGGTTTCAGCAATTGGCATCATGCACATGACGTAACTACTTCAAAGTATTATATGACACACTGCATACAGTATGTCGCGTGCAGATACTGCGGCTGCGAAGCAGGCGCAGGAGATGCACAATTTCATGCAAATGTAGCATTACAAGAACGTTATGCCGTGCGACCAGCGCTACCAGCCCAACCTTCTAGTTCGTTTCTCAAGTAATTTACGACTTCGCGAGCCCTGTGCCTTTGGCACCTTGAGCACGTTTGCGACCACTGCCGCGCCATCTCTACCTTTAAACGTTATCTAAATTTCAGAGCTTCTTCGTGCCCCGCGCGACTTTGTTGACGGGACTGGTTGCAGAATGTGGGCTAGATATCACTTTCACGTTTGATTGTATAGATATATAGATCAACGTTGATCATTCAGATACGTGTGTGTGTGTGTGGTGATGGTGGTGGTGGTGGGGGGGGACTTTAAGCACTACGGTCCGGTAGTAGAGATCGACGTGAGCTCGATCTCGAGTGCCGACGGCGGTGAGGTTTTGCTCACTCTTCAATTTGCTTTTGCAACCTCCAGATCGTCTGTGAACACTCACGCCACCGCCGCAACACCACCTCCGCCGCCGCCACCACCACCACCATGAAGTGTTCATTCACACGATAAGTTTACGAAAACGATTCCATGCTCCGTCTGCAAGTGTGCTGTGCTCCAACGATCTTTACGCCCCCAACAATTCTGCTAAACGCTTTCTAGAGACGTCTCCACGGTATCCTTCGTCATGAACTCTCATCGCTCGAGCACAGATATCATCGAGCGGAGATGCAAAGATGCAAGGTGCTGCCGAGATGGAGACCGAGAACGAACGCGTCCCAATGTGGACCACACAGAAGCTGTTTAGGTGGCCGGTAGGTAGTAGTTCGATATTACTATAGTGCTATTACTATAGTAACTCAGATGTTTTAAACAGAGCTACTATTACAGCTAGTAGTTTATATCGTCGTACTAGCGAGTTACTAATAGTAGTTCAGAAGAAAAGCTGTTATTACCAAGCACTGCAGGACTTGTCGGGCGGGTGCAAAAACGTTAGTGCTCCGAAATACTTCCGACAGAGTGGCACTCTGGCCGCGGTACAGACAACGACGCAGAAATCCGACAGACACAAATATCTGACAGACAAAGTCGTGCATGACCTCTCCAGCCAATCAGATTTGACCAGTAGACTTCGTCTTTGTATAGCATATGCTTTTGAGTACTTTATATGTTTTATGTGTGTTTCATGGGCAATGATGTGTATTTTATGTCATCTTAAAGTGTTTTTTCTGCCGTTTCCAGTTGTGACGGACAGGGATTTCTCCTTATTTTACTATGGGGAATGGCATTCAGCGGTATCGGATTTCTGTTGTATTTTCCGACGAAACCTACTGTCGCGAGTCGTCCTGATTGGACCGGTTGCCGGGGCCGGCCGTCGCTGTATGGGAGCGTTCTTGGCGCTGCCTGCAGGCACTGGGTATAACGCACAGGACTAGAAGCTAGAAAACAATACTTAATACAAAATAAAGTCCCTTTCTTCCCGACCTGTGGGGTCCGTTTAGGTAGATTCATGACTGAGCGCTCTGCTACGACGGGAGCTCGTCCTTCACCGTCGCCACAAATCCTACAAACACATCCTACCTGCCCTCCGTGGCCTTGTTTCCTCGCACGCCAGCCGGGCGCAGCAGCTTGTTCACCCCCTCCAGCTTCTTCACGCTCTTGCACCCGACGTCTGCAGTAGCGCTGGCCGTGCCATCCGTCCCCGCCACTTGGCTCAGCCTGAGCTTTAGCGGTCCACTTTGCGAGTGATGACGCGAGTTTCCTGGGTCTCTGTCCGACGCGACCGGCAACATACTAAAACCTAGTTCCACTTCGTTCAACGGCACTTTGTTCCAACCGGTCCCCTTCCCACTCGGCACCAATCAAATTGGCGAAGGTGCCCGGGTGGGCAACCGTGCTCCAGCATCCCAGCTCGGGACATCCTCCCCGACTGAAACTCGACGTCCTCGTCGAGAGTCTGCGTCGCGACTAGGTTCTCGCTTCGCACTCAGGGTTCGGCGCTTCAATTGCAGTCCCTTCCGCGTGCGCACATGTACTCTTGGTAGATCTCCACAGCCATCCATTCTCCAGAACGCTTCACCCAACCGTTCCGCTTGCGCTTTCTCTTCGAGCGCATGACACACAGCATCGTAGCTCTCTCGATCCATTTCTTGTAGCGACCGTTCACGTGCAATAGACTCATAGTTTCTCATAGTTTCTCCCGAGACGACTTACCACGCTCATTAGCATCGCCGATCAGGTAACCACGGCCAGCTGAAGCCCCACGCCAACTTCCCGCTCAAAGTTTATCCTTCTTCACTTGCAACGCTTACTTGATAGCCAGTATCAAAGCCTACACACCAAGCAGTATAGGGCAGAGTACTTCAGTACTCGTGCTAGGCGGCCAGCTACTTGTAGATCGCCCACCTTCTTTCCTCAATGAATTACGTCGGGATCGACAGCAAACCCCGCACACCTTCCACATCTTGGCCCGGAACGGTTGCTCCAGCACAGCAGGACCGACGGTACCGTCGTTCACCATGAGCACCGCCTCCTCGACCGTACCAACGTTACCCTCAACCGGCAGCTCCATAACTACACAAACCTCTTCCATCGACCGGACCGACTACATCCCTCGGACCGTTCCAACTTCTTCCAGTGACCGTATTGACTGCTCCCCGACCGGGGCTGAACCACGTCTTCTTCCGCGTCACTGACTCGTGCTTAGACAGACCGTTCTCTAGCCGAAATCACATTCTCCACCCGCCTGCCTTACAAGTTCGTAGACCTTGGACTACCACAGTCGAACCAATTTGTCTCTCTCCGGGGGCACTCCACACCAGCTCTCAATCACCGGGACCGCTACTACTTGAGCCTTTTCGCCCTTGCTCGACCGGTTCTCCAACTCACAGCGATTGACCAGCCCGGATCGTCGTTCAGTCACAGCGCTATTGTCTTTACAGTTGACCGTCCTCTTCACCAGAGGCACATAACTAACCGTAGCCCACTTGGCTTGGTCTTCACATGATTCCGGAAACGCGTCACAGGAGATAACGGTTATCACGGTGTCAAAGCACGCACCACTAAGAGTACCGGTGATCTCTTCAGCAACACCAGCAGCTCGATACCGAAAGTCCGCTGTTGCAGCACCAAACTGTTCCTTTTCATTTGATGTAGAAAATGTTTTTCCAAGTCTCTCACAGACCGCGCGATCCTCAACCAGCGTTCCTCCTACCAGTGCATCAAACGGTACTTCCAAACAGCACGCAGTCTCCGCGTGATTCCTCATGACCGTGCGCAATTCTTCCTCCGAAGTGCCTTCCTGTCCACCACAACCGTGTTGACCTTGTACCTGACCGTTCCAGCTCGACTCGACCGGTACTTCGTCGACGTGTTGACCGTTCCTCTTAATGATCTTCGCCTCCGACTTGACTTCCGCTTCGTCTACATCAACTGACACACCGTTCCTTCGGTACTCACACTCGATGCCTTCGGTAGCAGCAGTACCTTGACCCTCGTACGGCTTCAAGGGCTTAGCCGACCGTTCTAACCGCTCCAACAAACGATGACCAACGTGACTCAACGTAACATATGTGTCCGCTATCACCTGCGAGGACAGAGAACCAATATAGCCACTTGACAGAGCCTCCAATTTCTTCACTGTGAACACGACCCGATGACACCCTCCTACAAATCGGGGTAGGCCCCTTGCACAATCGTAGTCGTTGTCATCAGCAATACGGGCACCAAATTCATCCTGCAGGTTGACCGTGATAACCTCAACTAAGCCAGGCATACGATCTCGCTCGGGCGGTGGACGCTCAGGGCGACTACCTGCACGTAGATCGACGCATCACTCGCACCGTCAGAGCGAACAAATACAGCATCTGTATAGTCGTTGCTCAGCGAAATACAGTCGAAGCACACGAATCACCAGTCGCGACGCCGAGGGCGATACTGCGAGCTCTGAGAGTGTGTCTCTTTGAACCGTTCCCACAATATTGACCAGATCCGAGCTGCACTCTCCTCGAAACAATTGCCAATCCATTCCATGATCAGCTTCCAGCAATCGTTCACGACAACAAGCACCTTAGCGACGCAATATCTAAGCCATCAACCCAGCCCCCCATTCAATACCGGAGCCTTGTCACGCCAAGGTAGGACATCAACCGTTCCAGCATCTCCAGGCAGTGCTTCTTCCACCTCCTGACCGTCTTGTGGATCACCTTTCTCTTCCTTCAGCAATCGACACGCCGCCTTACACGCCACACTATTCATCTCCAAGGAGCCGATCACTGTTGACTCAGCAGAACCAGCATCTGGGGCATCTCTAACGACAGCGCCCACGCCCTCACCTTTTCCGAGGGGAACATCAATATTCACACAACCGATGGATCTGGCTACCGAACCACCCGAATTACTCTCGCCAGAGACGGTCTTATCCTCGCACGAGACACCAAATTGAAATATACCAAAGCTCTCGAAGACGGTCTCCGCCGCATCATGGTCTACAGAAACACACTCCTCACTATCGATGACTTCCCCCGGTTCCTTGTCAGCTTGCGCAGAGCCCCTAGGTCGACTCACGTTTCCTTCTTTGGACGGTCCCACCGGAACCACAACTTCAGGGTTCTCTGCGGCAACCGTTCTCGCATCCGAGTCCGGCGCAGCGGCGACCACCTCGTTCTCGACCGAGTCCGCCTCCACGACCTCCTTCATCAAACTCTCGGTGACTACGAATTTGCTCGCATCTGCGCAAGCGACAGTCTCGCCCACTCGCGCGCAGGCCACGAGCACCGCCTCCTTGGCCGGACCTACCTCGTCCTGTTCTTCTTCCATATTCAAGCGACGCATCACCTCTTGGCCTTTCAGCTCACCCTTTGTCTCGATATCCGCTCCAAACTCACGCCTTGCCACGGCCGATACCTCATTCCCTTCACTTCGTTTGTTGTCCATGATCCACTCTCGGGCTGTCGGACGCCTCCTCCTCACGTCCGACGTAATCGTTCCGACTACCGCCTTCTTACTCCGCACAGTTTCATCCTCTCTGACCGTCTAGCTGCGTGCTACTTCCTCATACTTGATCAGCTCTTCCGTCCGTCGTTGCGTCTTTGACTGCATATCCTTCACCATTCTTGCTAAACCGTAGATCCGAGCCTCCAGGACGTCTTCTTTCGACTCACCGTGAACACCGCTACCACAATTCCTTGCACCGTTCCGGCTGATTTCATGCGCACCGCTCCGAGCTCGCCGATCGGCACCGCAACCCTCATGTTCCGGCAGATGCAACCCCTTTGCCACGACCCACTCGCAAGCCACTCCAATCGAGTGTTCTGGGAGACAATCCAAGAATTTCGGCACGCGATCGCTCCGCAGACCGTTCTTGAACGCTGTGTACCTCAGCGCCTCCTTACACAACTGAGCCTCATCACAGTATCGAGCAATTCGTCTCCCCCAGTCATCCACCAGTTCATCGGGCTCCTGCGCGGCATCCAACAGTCTCTGCACCAACTGTTCCTTTGTAAGACGGATGAAGCGTCTGTTGAACCGCAGCTTCAGAGTCTCGAAGTCCGTCAACCGCGAATTCAGGCGCCACCGTTCACCAACCGCACCGCGCATCAGTGTCGTAAACATCCGCAGCCAAGTTGCATCATCAAACCACTCCGTAGCCATCTCAAAGCACCACCAGAAGCCCTTAGCACTCTCCACACAAGCGTTGTCCGAGTCAAAGTACGGAATCAGCTCGCGCATGTTGTACTCCGCCTTCATCATGTCATCCTTGTAGTCACCGTACTCAACCAAACCATCGCCACCGATCCCATCTTCAAACCACCGTCTTTCACCGTTGTCCATGTCACGCTCTTCGGACTCCATCCATGAACGGTCCACATACTCCTCGCCGTAGCGGTCTCTCACACTCTCCCGCCCACACGCATTCTCACTCCAACCCGGATACTCAGCAGCTTGACCAGAACTACGTCGAGCACTCCAACTCCATCCCACAGCAGGCCATTCCGTCCGGGCTCGCTCTCCTCCATGACCGAGTTCACGTTCACCCACGCGATGCTCGTTCCCAGCACCGCACACTTCTCCATTTTGTCCCTCTCTCTTCGCTGACATCATCTCTCCACAAGCACCAATTCAAATCACTACCAGATCCCGTTCTTGTTACCTCTTTCTCGATAATACCTTGCACTCTTGACTCCTACGTTTAATCCAAACTGTTCCTTGTCCTACTGAGACTGAAGCTTTCTCCCTCTTGACCGTTCTTTACGCTTCTCCAGCGCGATACAAACACATGTGCGGGTCCGGGACCCTCCAAACACACCGTAAACCAAATTCTCGGGCGGGGCCAAGTCCTTCAGACACCAGGTACAGACGCTTCCCCTCGGGCACTCAACGTCAGAATCTTATCTTCAGGCTCTCAGCACACCTCACTCCACAGCGACGACACTACCCTGCTTCTCCACCACGTGTCGCGAGTCATCCTGATTGGACCAGTTGTCGGGCCGGCCGTCGCTGTATGGGAGCGTTCTTGGCGCTGCCTGCAGGCACTGGGTATAACGCACAGGACTAGAAGCTAGAAAACAATACTTAATACAAAATAAAGTCCCTTTCTTCCCGACCTGTGGGTCCGTTTAGGTAGATTCATGACTGAGCGCTCTGCTACGACGGGAGCTCGTCCTTCACCGTCGCCACAAATCCTACAAACACATCCTACCTGCCCTCCGTGGCCTTGTTTCCTCGCACGCCAGCCGGGCGCAGCAGCTTGTTCACCCCCTCCAGCTTCTTCACGCTCTTGCACCCGACGTCTGCAGTAGCGCTGGCCGTGCCATCCGTCCCCGCCACTTGGCTCAGCCTGAGCTTTAGCGGTCCACTTTGCGAGTGATGACGCGAGTTTCCTGGGTCTCTTTCCGACGCGACCGGTAACATACTAAAACCTAGTTCCACTTCGTTCAACGGCACTTTGTTCCAACCGGTCCCCTTCCCACTCGGCACCAATCAAATTGGCGAAGGTGCCCGGGTGGTCAACCGTGCTCCAGTATTCCAGCTCGGGACACTTCTCAGCGTGAGGTAGCGGCAGCGGGCTTTGCTGCCAGAAGCAATGAGTGCGTTATGAGTGGGTACCTTGCTGCGATGGACGGCTGGCTGTGCAATATTCAAGCGCCGTCCGATGCCGATGCTGGTAGCTATTGACGAGATCTACGAACACCCGCTGCGAGAAAACGGAGTGTGCGAGCCAGTTCCCCACCTCGGCCTGCCTGCGGAGTGATGTGCAGCCTGCAGGCGGTCGGGCGTAACTAACTTTTATCACTATTTTTACTAAACGTCGCACTTTGTTTTACGAAACATCCCACTGCTTCAGGCGGACGTCGCGTGCGCTCGAACGCTGCAGGCCGCGGGCTGAATTCGCGTCCCTGATCTCGTGTTCCCCTAATAAAGTCGTGTTCCCCTAATAAAGTCGTGTTCCCCCCTGTTTAATGGCGTCGGTACCTTGTATCGAGGGTCACTCCGATTTTAACGCAGAGATCTGGTTACGCAGGTTCGTCAACCGAGGTTTTGAGCAGAAATGGCGTGGCTAAAGCCGCCAAATCCTGCAGGTCTCGACCATAAATCACCCACCCTGAGTGCCTCGTATTCGAAAGCTCTGCGGGTTGAATGACGACATTCAAATGGTCTGGGTGTTTGAGAATTAATTGATTAGGTGCTGCGGGATACCCTCCACTGCTCTCCAAAATGTATTGGCTGTTGGGTGTCATGGGCTCCAAATCCTACACAATTCTCAGATTATAAATCTAGAGAGGGGCCTGCAAGGGAAAGCGTGCGGTTTATGTCCACTTGAATGATCAAACAATTAATCAGGTGCTGCGGGATACCCTCCATTAAGATGTGGACAGATGTAAAAACGTAAAAGCTTTAAAAATAGACCCAGCGTTCCATTTTTACATCAACTATGAACTGGTAGTTTTACGTCTTATGCAGCGCTGTTGTCGCTCTGCTTTCCATCAATTCAACCCGTTCATTGTTGTTGGTTTAGCCTTAGGCCACATCTCGACTCGACCTCAGATCCTTGTTTCCAAATACTTCAAGGTAGTCAAGATGCCAGGTCTTCACGACAGCTTGATCAAGGCATGGGAGCGAACGCAAGTAGAGCTGCATGGCAGCTACTCCACCGATCGCGTGCTTGCATTGGCGCAATACCCAAAAGAAGAGCTGGGCTCATATCACAATGGTGTTGCTGGTCACCCCGCTGCCGTGCTTGACTATAACAGTGCTCAGTGACGTCCTCCCTCTAGCCGACCCATCCGAAGGCGTTGAAGCAAACAAAATGTTTCAGCTGCGGCAATTCTACACGTTCGCGATCATTAGCTTCTTGTGTGCCCAACAGTTCCGAACAAGCGTAAGAGCCCTACCGTACCCCAACCGGAGGGTGGTCAGGCACGCAGTTATTGTCGCACTTTTCACCGTCGCCGTCCTGTACGGATTGGCACTGTGGATCGGTTTCCCTGTTCCGTTCTCCATCATTATTGCGATACCGTCGTGGATCATGTTCTTCACGATCTCCATGGCGGTTGAATGGCGGAGATTGATCCAGCAAAACCCCGGGTCTGAGACCCTCGTGTTCAACACCGCGAAGGTGCTGCTCTGCGAAGTGTTGCTCGTAGTTACCTATCCTCCGTACTTCTACATATTCACGACGCTGTCCAAAACGGGTCAAATGTTCTTCGCGGCACTGCTTCCAGTGATCAAGTTGGTCATGCGCAATATCTTCACTATGACCGTCGTCCATCTCAGCGATGAAATACCCGAGGTGGTTGTATTCAACTCGGAGGTCTTCAACGCGCTGTTCGTGTCGTACTGCATGCAGAGTTCACCGTCATTCGGCACGACACTGATAGTCACCGCAGCTCTTCTTTTCCAGTTGTCTATGTCACTTCGAGACGTAAATATTGCAGTCCACAGGACAGAATTGGTGGGGAAACATCTCACGGGAGAGCACGGTGATCCGTGTCAAATTATCGCGAAATCCAGTGCTAGCGGTCGCAAGCCGAGCACTCTAGAGCGGGCAAACACGTTATTGCGAAGTGGCGCCGTTCAAAGTGAGACCAAGCTAGTGAATAAGATCCACGTGAAAGGCAGCGAATTGGACGTCAAAGACTTCAATTTGGAATCGCGCCGAACTCTACAGCCGATTGGAGCTCAAATCCACCCTGAACCAGATGCCGTCAAGGTAGAATTGGTGAAGCCAAAGCGTGAATCTCAAGAAATGTCTGCTACTTCGCGTCAGTATGTACTGGAAGTACGGCGGCTCATGTACTTGACGGAGTTCCTCGTCCTGATTGACTACGTCGGTGTTTTCATCCCGCTCATCTTCTGTAAGTATCCTGCATATCCTACGATTGAAACAAATATTCTTACGCAATGATGCCGGTGCTACTCATGCAGCAATTTACATGGGTGCCATGTACAGACTGCCCAACAGAGCCTACTACGCACAGCTTGCCGAACTCACAGATGCTGAGCTCGAAAAAGCGCTGATCAACGTCATGTTCAATTGTGGGTTGAAGTTCGTCTCGTTAGTGCTGTTATGTGCCGTGCTGCAATACCGGCTTCAATTTTCAGCCATCCGCCAGCTAGCCTTCGTACTCGACAAGCAGTGGCCCGGCGTGCAGACTAAGATCTGCTTCTGGGTCTTCTACAATGTGCAAGCCTCGTTGCAGCACGGTAGCGTGTGGCATCCTTCTGAGTTCGCTGCGTATTTTATGTCTGACGTGTAGGATGACTCGGTGTAGGTTTCGACTACACATTCGAATTCGCGTGGTTGAATGAGCACCCCGCATCGGTAGGAAACAACTCAACCAACCCGTAAGGCCTTCGATGATGACTGGAACACAAGTGCTAGGCATATTCTGAACGGTAAGTTACCGTCCTGTACATGCCTACTGCTACGGGCAACTTGCCCGGGGCAAGGGCAATTCCTACACCAATAAGACCCACAGCAGTAAAAAGTCTCTCAGCAACATCGGAACGAGTGTCGGTTCTTCGCGACGCTTGCGTTCTTGATAATAGTGCGAGGCTATTAAAGCAAATATTAATCTATACACCTAGACTTGTACAGTATGCACCTGTAAAACACGGGAGCTGTAAAGTTGAAGTGTGTTGACCGCAAACCTCCGCCGTTGATGATGTCACAAGCACCATATGCCCATTTTGTCTCACAGCGTCATGTATCCTCGAGGCGGTGCCCCCTCAAATCTACATCAATTCAAACCAATCCACTTCCGCAAGTTTTTTCTCAAGCACGACACTTCTCCCTACCACGACACCTCTCATCTCATCCGATTCAACAGGTATATTAATTCTCGCTTCCGCTCTCACTCCGTCCCAAAAACAAGCTCGTCAGTCAGCAACATAACGCCCGACGGACATGGAGCTCCCCGAGGACTCGTCGGCCCGCCGCCGCCG
>JAHQIV010001545.1:0-11196 GCA_030463285.1 Phytophthora europaea
AGGCCTGCTCCGGCATTCAGGCCAGCGTTCGCGCCGAGGCCAGCTCCAGCATTTAGACCGGCATTTGTGCTCGAAGGATGGCTGGCCGAAACGCTGCCGTGACGGGACCCCGATCCGTTGCTGTTGTTGTTGATGGTGCTACCCGAGACACCACCACTCACGCTGGCACCGCCATTGCCGCCCGTCGTGCTGGCACTCACGGTGGTGCTACCATTGCCGACCGGAGAGCTGACGCTCACGCTGTTGCCGCCATTGGCACCTCCGACCGAAACGCTGCCGTGGGTGGACCCCGATCCGTTGCTGTTGGTGGTGGTGGTGCTACCCGAGACACCACCACTCACGCTGGCACCGCCATTGCCGCCCATCGTGCTGGCACTCACGGTGGTGCTACCATTGCCGATCGGAGAGCTGACGCTCCCGCTGTTGCCGCCATTGGCACCTCCGACCGAAACGCTGCCGTGGGTGGACCCCGATCCGTTGCTGTTGTTGGTGGTGGTGCTACCCGAGATACCAGCACTCACGTTGGCACCGCCATTGCCGCCCATCGTGCTGGCACTCACGGTGGTGCTACCATTGCCGATCGGAGAGCTGACGCTCACGCTGTTGCCGCCATTGGCACCTCCGACCGAAACGCTGCCGTGGGTGGACCCCGATCCGTTGCTGTTGTTGGTGGTGGTGCTACCCGAGATACCAGCACTCACGCTGGCACCGCCATTGCCGCCCATCGTGCTGGCACTCACGGTGGTGCTACCATTGCCGACCGGAGAGCTGACGCTCACGCTGTTGCCGCCATTGGCACCTCCGACCGAAACGCTGCCGTGGGTGGACCCCGATCCGTTGCTGTTGTTGTTGGTGGTGCTACCCGAGACACCAGCACTCACGCTGGCACCGCCATTGCCGCCCGTCGTGCTGGCACTCACGGTGGTGCTCCCATTGGCACCTCCGACCGAAACGCTGCCGTGGGTGGACCCCGATCTGTTGCCGATGGTGGTGGTGGTGGTGCCGCCAGAGACACCAGTACTCACAGTGGAGGTGGTACCGGTAGTAGGTGCAGGAGTCGGGCTTTGGTTTGAAGGAGCATCGGTCGCTGGCGCCGGGGTCGGAATCGGGGTTGCGACTGGGACATAGGTCGTAGGAGCAGGAGTGACAGTTGGCGTGCTGGTCGTCGGCACGGGGGTCACGCTTGCCGACCTTTCAAACGCGTCGTCAGTCGAAATGCCAGACTGCTGGGCCTGCTGACCGTACTTGCCAGCTTCAGTAAGCGAGCCCATTGCAGCAGCAATGATAGCAAGATGCGCGATAATCTTGGTGAGGTTCATTCTGAACAATGACACGAAGAACTGGACGAAAGACTTGACTGGACTGGACTGGACAAACGTTGGGCCGTTGTGTAGCTGGATTGCTAACAACTGAGAGGCAAATTGAAAACTGAGCGAGATGAGGCGGTCTCGTGCAACGAGTTTCGGTGGACTGGGGATGTTCTCAAGATATCCACTTGGTGTGGCGGCAACGCACTTCACAGCTATACCAGAAGCACGGTAGTTTGTATCCCTGTATTTACAGAGTAAAGCCTAGATGTTTCGAGCCACAGGCTGTTGTGGCTGCCGGATGGGGAAAACAGAGCGCTCGAACGGTGCTCCATGCCGTCACCGGTTAGAGAAACTAACCAATTCAAGTAGATTGGGTGAGGTCCTTCTGTAAAACCAAATTTGTAATATGCGGAGTGATTTTTGTACTTCAAGTAACAGTTACTGGTTGCTGCAGCACACGGAGTCCATTCCGACAAGTACATGTCTGTATTCAACGAGGGTGGCGTTGCAAGCTGGTCAGTACCAGCAGCTTGCAACACCACCCTCGTTGAATACAGACATGTACTACCAAACATCTAGCTATTTACTCTGGCATACCAAGACAGCTACGCCTGGTATTTGAACACGTGGAGGCTCGCTTTACTTTGCCAACTTTCGTGGTTGAAGCCCCCTTGCAAGGCGATCATCTCTTCTTCTTTCTAGCACGTTTTAGGTCGACACTAAGGGTTACTAGTTATTGAGAGCTACCTGGACTCCAGAGTCAACCCCACAATTGAATACTCTCAAATTTTGTAGCACTCGTCAGCACTAAGCAGATCCCTTAAAGAATTCCAGCGCCGCGACAAAATCTCTGCACGGAATGACATAGTAGTCGAACGCAGTAGTGTATGCCTTTTGTAGGTGCCACTGGCGATGATGTCGTCCAAACGCCCCAGTGACAGTCGGGTCGACCTCCAGTACGAAAAGAGCGACCCACCTAAAAACCGGCCGGCCATCCACCGCGGGGGTCCACTGTACAGCATGGTATCTCGATGTCCACCCCTTGCGGCTAATCTATAGGGCCGACGAACTGCACCACCGGTGTGAGAACTTCGCGTTTTGCAACAGCAAAAACAACAAGAACTTATATACTTGCAAGTACGGGCTTATAGAAGGGTCTTGATCTACTTGTATTCATTAATTCGCCCACTGGTAACCATGTTATGGCAGCCAACATCACGAAAAATGCCTTTCAGCTGTCAAGTGGTCAAGCAAATGTTGACCACTCAGCGTATGCTGACCACTCTGTGGGGTCACGATTTCCTCTTTGCAAGCGTCATAAACACGGTTGGTATAAGATCAAAACTAGTCCAGACCCACTGTCGGATACACTATCTTCAGATGAACTGCAGCCGACGCTCTACCTCGATTATCCCCACTGTTGTAGCTGAAGCTACAATGCGCAGCTGTAGCAGGGGTTTAGCTCCACCAGCACGAGTGGTTTTGCTAGTTGTAGTCGTGAAACCAACGACCATGCAGTGAATGAGCAACTACTGTAGAGCATTGAAATACACTTCTACATTTTACAGAGCGACAAACAACACCCACTATGCCGTGAAGCTGTAGGACGACAAGAACGACGCAATGAAAGTGATAGCATGGAGACAGCTCGTGCGTGCCAAATTATATCCGTTGTGGAAGAAATTCGAGGCTGGTCATCACTATCGCCTCAACTGCTTGCAAACTTCCGGCCGAGTGGGAGCACGGCTACCGACAGATTTGGATGTTTTGTTAGATTCGTGCACTATTATTGGACCGATTCCGGTAGGATATATGCTGTATTCCATGGCAGAGCCAGGGAATTGTGTGTTCCTCACTTGAAAGTTGTACTTCCGGTATACCGGTACATACCGGTACAAGGGCGGTGACAACGAGCCGCTCAACCGATGGACGCGTGGCGTTCGTTCTCCCTCACTTTGGAATTCAGACCAGCAAGCAAGCAGCAAGACCCGCCTCTCCTCGTCCCTTATCGGACTGAGCTGATGGTCATTGCATAAGCTCCCATTAATGAAACTTCGTTTAACCCCCAATGTAGTGGAAACAGCCAGATTTCGTACAGATTTGGTACAGATGTCTAAAAATGGAACGCGATTGGCTCGAGCCGGCTCGACAGATTTTCCGTCTGTCGAGGGGGGTACTACCCCCCTCCGACAGATATTTTAGACGGTCGAAATGGGGTCTAAAACACGAATTCCCAATGACGGCGGCGTGGTGTCTGTGTCGGGGCCGTGCACGACTCGTGCAGGGCGGGCCCGTATCGGTGCTGAGTGACGGGGGCAGTGTGTGCGTGCCTACAGCGGCGACGTGACGATGGGTTCTCTAATCTTTGCAGGTCCGTGCATGTGGGGCGCTTCATCCAGCAGCGTGTCCGGTAACTGCGACTCACCGAGCAGCATGTCCGGCTACTGGGCGGGTTAAGGTCACGTCCAGCGGTTGTTTCGTCTCGGTGCGTGGCGGGAGCAGTAGCCACCCGCTGGCGAGTCGCATCGGTGACAACGTCAGGATAGCGAGCGCTGCCGCGACGGGCTCGACTGTGAGCGGCGGCGTTGGCGATCACACGGGCGATGCCGATTTTGGCACGTCGGGCTCGTTGTCAGTTGCGTCTGACATTAGAGCAAGCGGGTCGAGCGGGTCTGTACGTGGAGATCCGTGGCGGATCGGCTGGCAGATCCAGCACCCGCGAAGGCTCAATAACCGTGCAGTCCGGCGTGGATGACAGTATGCAACACGAAACTATTGGTCTCTCAAAATCATTTTTGCTTGTTACAATATATGTTGCTAAGTCTCTAGAACCAAAATTGCCACCCTCACGCGCTTCGGACGTTTCGTTCAAAGCTCGCGTCCTGTCACTACCTTGACTTACGCCGTGATGTGGCCTTGGAGAGGTGGTGTAGCGATGCCCGCCTTCGCGCCTCAATGGAACCCTCCGGTTGCCCCCGCCTTGCTAAAGTGACTTCAACTTCAGCTAAAAGATCATCACTTCCACATCGCCGTAGCTGCTGCGATCTGTACCAAATTTAGCTATCTGTACAGCTTTCCGGCAGCGGGTTGTACGAAATTTGTACGGACTCTTTCTGACTGAAAAATCTGTCGGAATGATGCTACGGGAATCGGTCCATTATTCACAAGCCCGAATGAAACAGAGCGGTCATTAGAGCGGTCATTACTGGGGAGGGGCAACCTTGTCGTTTCCATATCCATTATAAACCTTGTGATAATAACTGTTTTGTATTCAAAACTGACAGAAGTTAATGTTTGATTATTTTATCAGACAGCTCTTCGGCGGTCTCCTAAAAATGTATCGACGAGTTCGCGGTACATCATGGGCGCCATAAGATCTGTTGCCTGGCAACAACACAATTGCTGTGGACTCCGGTGGCAACCACTTGCTACATCTCTTCTAGTACACTTCAAACTGATCGATCGTAGTGGGCATGATGCTAGCCAAGATGACTCGTAGCTAATACTTAAGTACGTCGCACCGATGAAGTAGACGAAACCAGGCAGAGGACCTGACATTGTTCGCAAGCCTGCAAAATTAGAGGGGAATCCCTCGCAGGGGGAAATTTCCCAAAGAGATGCCGGATCCGTATGCAGTGTTTTTAAAAGGGGATTGGAGGCTCCAATTACTGATGCGGGCTCCGTAGGCTGTACACCAACGAGATTGCATAAAACCAACATCGTTGCCCTAACCACCAAAGTCGCCGGACTTCGGCCGGCGAGAGCGTAGCGCTGCAAGACTAGGGTGAAGCCTCCCGAGCTTGACCAGAGAGGTTTAGCACGCCGCGCAAAGACTTCACTTCGCGCGTCGATGCTAAACCTCGACATTTACTGCAGGGTTTTAAGGGTGTGATATGTTGCTTGATGTTGCTGGAAAGTTGTTTAAGGACCTCATTAGAGTCACCAACGAGATTGCATAAAAATGCCGTTTTTGCAATCTTTAAGCAACTTTCCAGCAACATCAAGCAACATATCACCCTGCCCTACCCCTAAAAACGCTGCGGGACCCTGCGGAAAAAGGGTACCTATGTGGTTGCGCGGCGTGCTGAACCTCTCTGGCCAAGCTCGGTAGGCTTCACCCTAGTCTTGCAGCGCTACGCTGCGTAGCGCTGCGCTTGATCTCGCCGGCTGAAGTCCGGCGACTTTGGTGGTTACGCCAACTATCCTGGTTTTATGCAATCGTTGGTGACTCTAATCACTTCCTTGCTTTAAAGTTGCAAAAACGACGATGTTATGCAATCTCGTTGGTGACTCTAACAAGGTCCTTTTCCAAAAGGAAATTCACACGGGTTGCATACGGATTTCGTCTTTAGTGTGGGGCACACTAAGTTGTACGTTTTCGTTTTTCGACTTGTGTTGTTCGAGATGCGGGGGTGTGATGCAGCGGGAAACGCCAGGATGCGCTGGCTGCAAGCCATCAAGATGGGCCTGGATACCGACGCAGGCTCGTCGGACGCCACTCCAAATTCGGCGACGCAGATTCCCGAGCGCGCCGACAGGGAGGAGAAGCCCCTCGAGAGGAAAGCGCCGACCGCGAAGGGCAATGTCAGTGGTGGAGCTGGAACGGGGCGCCACGACGGAGACAGACCTGCCGGATTGCGGCCCCAGGAGATCCACGACGCCACGGGCGCGCTGGAGACTCACAATCGCCGCAAGCAGAGGCTGGTGTTGGTCCGGGAGCCACACCCGGCGAAGGAGCGCACGAACTCAGCAGCGGTTGGTGGCGATACACATAACGAAGCAGCGCGGAAGAGACCAGAGGGGAAAGGAGGCAAAATGGTGCAACGGAAGCGACCTCGTGTCGAGGTGGTAGCGATGGAGAAGGCAAATAACGAGCTGCCTACGAAGCCGGAGCCACCGGTCGATCCTGCCACGGCGAAGGCCGCAGCCATGCGACAGAGGCGGATGCGCAAGTTGCGAGCTCGAAGGAAAGCCACAGGCGAGTTCGATCGACTGGTTGCCGTCAAGTCGAAGCGCCACGACTCATCTGAGGCGTCGAGGCTGCAGAGAAATTTGCGTGGCCAAATGCGGAGGAAGCACCCCTCAGCGGTAGGAGCAGACGTGCAGGTCAGCGATGACGTTAAACGACAAGCACAAACACGACCTCCGTCGCTGTCTACTGAGGAAGCAAAAGTAAGAAAGCGGTTACTGGAGCGCCAGCGTCGTGCGGCAGTCAAAGCCAAGAAAGAGCTCCCGACCGCAGCGAACATTCTTCCTCCAACTCCAAGACTGAAGGATCCAGCGACAGCTCTTTGTGACACAGACAAACGAAGAAGGCGAAGAGACGAAGTGCTCCACCTCCTGGGAGCAAAGCGGCGAGTTGTTCATGGAGACAATGCTGTTCCAGATCGGAAACGATGCAAGATACCACATGAGGGAGAAGGAGCACCGACAAACAGAACTAACAAAAGCGATGAAAGCGTTGTTGGAACTGGAGTATCTCCGAATGGTGGCAAGATCGATGTCAAGGCTGATGAGGCAGATCCTGGACTTCAGAATGACTTTAGTACAAACTGCCCCTTGCCCGAGATCCAACAGCAGCTTGCACCAACGGAAGAACCCCGGTCGGGCACGGTTGTAGAAGCTGATGTTATGGAAGAAGGGCAGATCAGCCCTCCAATTCTTGATGAACCGGTTAAAATGCCAGATGCCAGCACAGAGCAAATCGACACTCTGAAGAATGACATGCTTTTGGACATGATGCCCATCCCGAGGAAATCAACCGGTGATAACCATGCTGCCACAAGTGCAGCCCCATTTGTGATTCCCAAGCGATCTGCCAACAATTATGCTGAGCGTGTGGAGACTAATTTGGTACCTCATGCAAACGGTGATGGAAAGCAACTAGAACGAGTTGACGCTGAGATGAAACCAGTATTATCCTTGCTGGCAAGCCCGGAGCTTTCAAATCGGGACCCGATCCGAACACAACGGAAGAGAACTAAAAGTGTTGTTCCCGTGAAAGCTTCAACATTTTCAGCACAAGATCGAACGCTCATGCGCCTGGCGCGTAAGCTCAACTCCATTTTATTCGCAGTGGCGGAGATGGAGGCTGAAGCCCTATTGATGACTTCGACAAACGCGCACCTGGTAGGGTATGAAGTTTATGATGCTGACGGGAAAATGCTGCCTGACCTAATTCCGCGTTTGAGTTGCGCGACAAAACGTGAGATGGCTTCGAATAAGGATTCGTGTACGGCTTCCTTTTTCGGAGTCTCATTGTGTGCTCCGATGGCGGAAGGAGAGGCAGATCCAGCAGTCAATGAGGGCATTACCGACGCAGGGCGGAAAATGAACTGCTACGAAGAACTGCGTTTTGAACGGCCAGAAGACAGAGAATTCTATCAGAGACGAATGTATGGAACAACGTTTGTGCCACAGCACCTGCGTGGATGGACAACGCTCATCATTCGCCGCGTGCGCTTTGAGCGGAAGTCGACAGGTATCCGATTTAACCAGGAACGAGACCGTGAGGAGTTCGCAGCATCATTGAGCAAGCGTTACACGTTCAACACATCCGTTCCTCGCTGTAATATTCCGCGTGACAACTGGCTGAAGCTCGTGAAAACCCAACCAAGCACTGCCTACTTGCACTATCGCAACCGCGAAGACGCAGAGCGCGCTTCGCACGTTTTTCGCGACGATCTTGGAAATCCCCTGGAGATGAAGCTTGAGTATAAAGCAGGTGTGGTGATCAGTCGAAGTTCATCTCCTGCCGTTGGGGGTAGATACAGTGAAACGTCACGGCGATCCAACTCAAGCGAGCGCGAGCAATCCCCACATCTGTCACGGAGTGGCAGCACTCGTACTAATCCTCGATGGCAACAAGAGTACCAGTCTACCAATAGTGATTATCCATTCTCAAGATATGGAAGAAAACCACCAGTCCACAGGACGGAAGAAGGCGGTCAGTACGGACCTCCAATCAATGAAGACACCCGATCGCGCGCGCTTTTGAGATCAAGGTCAAGATCGAGGTCCAACTCTTGCCCCAAGGCAGATCAGACGTGCAACTCGGTAGCAAGCGAAACTGGTACTGGAGCGCAAGCAAGGGCAGCCTCATCCTTGTCTGAGACAGTGAACGAGACTGGTGAAAATGGAAAAGAGATGGCAAGCATTGGCTCATGTGGTGTGAACGGTTCGGCCCACGTGAGCGAGAATGATGGAGCGGGGGATATAAATTCCCAGGCGCGAGCTGCAAGCCCGACAGCGCCACCATCACTACCCACTGGTACTACAGGAAATACGAGTACAGCTAAAAGCGAGAGTGGCGAAGAAGAGCCAGAAGAAGGGGAGATCGACAGCAGCACGGTGCCGATGACAAACGCAACATGTCACGAAGAAAGAGACCGCAGGTGGCCTCCTAGATACTGGCAACAGGTTCCTCGCGAGCAAGAAGAGTACTATGCTGCTTCGAGAGAACCTGCTCAAGGTTACCACCCCTACGAGCAGCAGTACAACCGCGACCCCGACAGGCGGCAGTACAATCGTGGCCCCGACAGGCGACGATCGCGGTCACGATCGCGACCGCGTGATACCTGGTGTGAGCTCGGGCGCGGTGGTGGCTGGGGTGATTCGTACTCCAACGAGCGTCGACACTTTCAAGATTCTGACCCCACTGGTTGTTATGATGATAATGGTCGTGGGTGGCGCATGCGTTCGGATGAGATGGGTCACCATGGAGGGCGAGACTATCGCGACGGAGGCTACAACAGCCGCAGTGCAGACGCGAGTTACCCGCGGCATTATTAGGGGGAGAACCGGTAGCGGTATGAGAGCATGCTTCATGATTGCATGCGCCTTAATATGGGAAGCATGGAATGCCGCGGTGGCAACAATCGATTCTTGCCGAATGACTTCGACTTTGCTCAAAAAACATTCTTTGCCTGCTACTTTACTTGGGGGTTACGTTCAGGTGCTGTAGGGGCTTGACTGGGTGGTCAATCAAGCAGCAGGGCCTACTATTATAATGCATGAAGCTTTTTGGTGCGCGGGAGGAATAATCACGAAAGCATAGAGCTCACCCGGGACATGTAGTAACACTCGCAATTTGCAGTGCAAGTACCCCGGCGGCAAAGACTGCAGGCGCAAAACCCATGGGCATGGCGAAATTGTAGATGCGTCCTGAGTCCGTGGGTAACGGTGACATCAATGGCACATTGTCAATGGTCCGATGCTCGACACACACACACATGACACTATATATCGATATCAGCAGCGTCATGACGGTACGCAAAGACCTCACTCTCGGATGCCATTTGCCCGTCTCTAGCCACGCGAACGGTAAAAATGCTGTCAGGTGATCGTCGCTCGATCGACGACGGGGTCACAGGATGTCACCGAACGAACCGAGCTCACGAAGCAGTGCGTAAAGCGTTTCTTCTTGCCATTCTTCATTTTCCCACCTGCAGCAGCGATCCTCCTTCTCACTACGATGAAGTTCGGCATTTCTCTGATCGTCGGCGCACTCTCCTTGGCTGTTGCCAGAGGCGACTCGTTCATCAAGTCCACCTACTCGGGCTCAAAGGGCTTGAATGACCTGGCCAAAGCTACTAGCAGATACATGGGCACGGCTACCGACATTGGCGAGCTGAGCGATCCGTATTACGTCAAGCAGCTTAAAAACATTAGCGAGTTCGGCATGATCACCCCGGCCAACGCCATGAAGGTACGGGGCCGCACCCCCGCCTATTTACACTGTACGTGATGAATCTAACGCTGTCTGCTTGCAGTGGGACGCCACCGAGCCTTCACAAAACGCGTTCTCGTTCGCCAAAGGCGACCAGATCGTGGCCCTCGCGAAAGCGTCCGGCGCGAAGGTCCGCTGCCACACTCTGGTATGGCACCAGCAGGTTCCGTCCTGGGTGCAAAATCTAGGCAAGGCCGATCTGCTCGCGGCGCTCAAGAACCACATCACCAAGGTCATGACGCACTTCGGCGACTCGTGCTACGCCTGGGACGTCGTGAACGAGGCCGTGGGTGACGATGGGTCCTACCGAAAGTCGTTCTGGTACACCAAGACGGGCACGGAGTACATCTCCACCGCCTTCAAGACTGCCAGCGCCGTGAAGAAGTCCCTGGGCCTCAAGACCAAGCTCTACTACAACGACTACAACACCAACGTCATCAACACGAAGTCGACCGCCGTGCTGAACCTGCTCAAGTCCCTGATCAACGCGGGTGTCGAGGTCAATGGCGTCGGCTTCCAGGCGCATCTGAGCTACTCTGACATGGCCTCCGCGTCCGACCAAATCTCCAACATGCGTCGCTTTGAGGCGCTGAAGCTCGATGTTGCGCTGACCGAGCTGGACGTCAAGACGAGCTCGACGACGCCGTCCGCCGCGGAGCAGAACAAGCAGGTGACCGTCTACTCGAACGCCGTGTTGGCCTGCAGGAAGCTGTCGAAGTGCGTCGGCGTGACGATCTGGGACTTCGTGGACACGTACACGTGGCTCTCCTCGTCGGCCCCGCTCCCGTGGTACCAACCCAAGGGCAAGAACACGCCCCTCGTGCGCAAAGTTGCGTACGACGGTATCGCCAAGGCGTGGCAGAGCTAAGATCTGACACCTGCGCTTTAGACGGATATCACTCATTTGAATAACTAATTAGCGTCTTGATGTTGAAGTAAGCACACCCCGATTTACGCACCCCGATTTAATCTCCTATTCGCCTTTGCGATTGCATCCATTCGATCGAAGCGCAGTCTGCACCATGCTCAAGGTGAGTGCGTCCGAGAAGAAGTACATCGCCGAGGGCGTCTCCGCCGACGTGCGCGCGGACGGCCGCGACCGTCTCTCGTACCGCAGCCTGTCGCTGGAGACGTCGCTGCTGGCGCAGTCCAATGGCT
>JAHQIV010001546.1:0-11195 GCA_030463285.1 Phytophthora europaea
TCGGTCGCATGGGCCTTTGGCCTTTGGCCTTTGGCCTTTGGCCCATGCGACCGAGCCGTTCTTATGAATGCGCGAAAGGATATCGCACGAAGGCCCTCAGTACTGCCCGGGCGCTCAAACCCTGAATAGCCGACTGCACATTTTGCAACCGAAACCACTCTTCGTGACCGCGGGTAAAGTGATCGGTGATAACTTCGATGGGAGCTGGCATTACCCGGGCAGTACGCAGACGTCCAATCCAACCAAGTTACACGGAGGACTACTGCTGCGTGCAGTGTACTTGGACTTTATGTCTAACGCGTCACGTGACTCTGTTTCGTGTTCACAGTGAGCCATGGCCCGCAAACCGAAGCGCACGCAGCGGGAAATTGAGGAAGTCCTGCTGCGAAACGTGTGTGTGAACATGACCCCTGCTGAAGCAGAGGATGCTGCTGACAAGAGAAAGCGCCAGAAGCGGAGGTCTGCTGCTAAGCGCGGCTTGGAAAAGGAGCTAGCAGCTCTTACGTTAGCCGAAGCGAATGGCAGTGTTCAGGCAGCGGTCATAACGATTGTGGACGACGAACGGCCTACTGAAGGACAGGAAGGCAAGCAAGAAGAGGACGACCCAGCAGAGCACCAGCGACGGTACGCTGCAGCGTACGCTGAGGGGAAACGCATCGCAGAGTTGGAGGCAAGGCTTGAAGCAGCCTTGATTCCATCTATATCTGATCAGGCGGCGGCTTCCAGAGCACGCAATGCAGAGCGACAAAGGATGCGCAGGGCGAATATGACTGCTTCTCAGAAAGAGCGCACAAAGGCGAAAAATAGAGAGCGTAAGCGAGCCTCGCGGGCTCTCAGGACAGAGGCGCAGCGTATCGCTTCGAGAGATGTCGAGCGACTCCGACAACAAGAGCGCCGTGCACGACAAACGCCTGCAGAACGGGAGAATGAGCGTGAGCGCAGTCGCACCCAGCAACAAGCACGACGTGAAGAGCAATCCGCGTACGATCGGCAAGCGGATCATGAAGTAAACCGTGCTTGCAAGGCTGCAAGACGTCCTGCACAGCTCGACGGACGAACTTGGTGAGCTTCTCCAGTCGCTGGAACATCTCACAACGGCCTACATCGTGGACTTGCTTGCAGAATTTGCACCGGCGGTTGCAGAAATGCGCTGAGTGATTGGCGCCACCGCAACCGGCACACGGGCCGTAGCGCGGTCGCTCACCAGAGTCACCTCGGCTGCCTCGACGGTAAAACGGCCGTCCATCACGCGAATCATCTCGGCGACTGCGGCGTTGACGCTCGGCGGAATCATCTCGGCGGGACGGACGGTCATCCCGGCGGCGCTCTGCCGAGTTGTTCTGTCCATTCGTCCGCTCACTCCCTGCTCTAGCGTCAACGTAGTTCTGCTCTTGATCAGACTCGGAATCGCTGTACTCACTGCTACTGTCGGCGCTGATCGAAGACCCCGGCGCGTTGATCCGACGACTCGATTGGCGAGAGTCGACTCCATGGTACAAGTCCTCAACCGATGTCTCTGCCACTGCGACTCGGCGGTCCCGGCTTTCGTCCCAGCGACTACGTCGGTCGTCTCGGCGTGGGTCGCGCCGGTCATCTCGGCGGGACTCACGTCGGTCATCTCGACGGTCTTCTCGACGGCATTCACCTCGCCGGGAGTTGTCACCTCGACTAGTGTCTCTAGTCCGGTTGGATACCATGCGGTCACGCTGTTTCTTCCTCTTCTCGCCGAGTATCTTCTTGTTGACTCGCTGGATGTCGGCAAGTTGAAGTGGATACAGCAAATCCATCACTTCGTCATCGCCGCAGTTGAGTAGGAACTGCTCGACGTGGTCGGCTGAATCAGCACCACCCTTCTCGTATTGGGTCTTGGCGGTGCGGGCGTATCCTTTGAGTCGGATGAGGAAGTCACAGATGGGTTCATTCTCCTTTCGGCTACCGAGTACGAGCCGACTGGTCGAACTGCGAGCAGTAGTAATCCAAGAAGGCCTCGTTGAGCAGGTTCCAGTGCTGCTGCGTCTTCTTGGGCAGCTGCCGGTACCAGCTCTTGGCTGATCGGCCCAGACTCTGCGAAAACGGCTCACACCACGAGTTTTGGGGCATGCGAGTGCCTTTCATCTCATAGATGAACCGCTTCAACCATTGGAGAGACGCATTCGAGCGGTATCGCTTCCATCGAACGCGGCTATCTTGTCGAGTGAGAAATGAGTGCAAATCTCCAGGTACTTGGTGTCATCTCGCTCATCGTCATCGTAGCTGAGTCGGCGGATTTGATCTTTCACCGACTCCTCTTGGTCACCCCTGTTGTGGAAGTCATCACCCCCTAGCTCGGCATCATCGCTTGCGTCATAGAGATGATCGAAGCGACCGCTGCCCAGTCTTTCTTTCTTCGGGGCTTGCATGTGCGAGTCTTCGAAATACGGAGTGCCCACTGTCGACCGGAACTTCTCGGCCTTCGCCGCTCTCTTGGTTTCGGGCGTCTTCGGAAGTGGGACCTTGCTTGGATCCGTGTTGAGTTCCAGCAGCTTGGCTGATCTGTCTTGGATGAGTTGGCGGGAGCCCGGTGCTCGTTCCAGTCCGAACTCGGCTCGGAGACGACGTTTCCACCGAGAAATCTCGGCTCCAGCTCGGCTCAAGCTCCATCCTCCCAGAATTAAGCTGTTAGGTCGACTGTTGCAGCGGAACCCCATGGCCTTCAGCAAGAGAACCGTGTCTTCGATGAGTTGGTTGATGCTGGTGCTGTTTACGGCTGAGTCAGCTCAGGTCCGAGCACCGGCCATTTTTCTTGCGCCATAGCCACCGGCGCGAACATCATCATCCACTCACTTTGCGTTCTCATCTCCTCGCCGAGACGCGCAAGTACCTTATTGGCACTCGGCGTGTCGGCGTTCCGGGTTGCTCTTGGGATAAGGGGCGGACGTTCCCCTTGAGCAGCCCCTTGATCTTCATCATCATCGTCGTCCGCACTTGCATTCAACTCGGTGACGAGGTTGCGCTCCACTGGGCGCGGAATACCCATCCGGCTCACTTGGAGCGACAATTCCTCGACCTTGCTGAGTAACTCCGCTGTCGACTTCACATCGTCGTCAGCTTCTTCCTTCTCTTCATACTCTTCATCACTTCCTTGGCCGCGAGCATCGTCGTCTTCAAACTGGACACTGCGGGCCGTGTCCACATCAACGTCTACAGCCCGCTGACTTGCCGAATTCGGAGTTCCGGTCGGGGATCCTTCAGCAGTCGCTGGACTTCCCGGACTCGGCGGTGACGATCTCTTGGCCATCTTGCTCACTGTTTTTCACGAAACCAGGTTACTTGGTACCTGCGACAATACGCACACCCTGTTTCCGGGTCGCGGCACCAGTTGTGGCATAGCAGAACGCACAAAATTAGTCCTTGCCACAGAGACACAACAATCGCCGAGCTAGTCGGCACTTATCGGCCTGCGCTAGGTTGTCCCCAGCGGTTCGACCCTTCCGGAACAGTAGTGGCGATTCTCGCCGAGACCAGACAACCAAGCCAGTCAATTCTTCCGAGAGTCAGCTGAGCTCACTGAGTTCGTTCCACAAAACCCTGTGCCCTCCACCAAAGGATGGACGACGGCGCGCGAGCGCTTTTACAGGCCACCGAGAGCAAGGGCTTCTCGGCTGGAAGAGTTACGGCACCCCGGCTGACGGGCGTACCGGCCCGCTTGACTCAGCCTCGACACTCTACTGGCCTGCATCAGCGATGTTGTTCCGATAGGTGCCAACGAAAGGAAGGTCGTGCGTCAGAGCTACGAAGAATAATCCTCATAGCTCTGATGCACGACCTTCCATTCGTCCGGAAGGAGAGGCGCCGTTGTTCTCGACTGCTTAATATGCATACTATGCATATTATGCAGTCGAGAACAACCGCGCCTCTATGCATATTATGCAGTCGAAAACATTCTGGACTTCGGCAGCGAGAGCAAGCATGATAACGAACACCATGCACTCGTCTGTATCCTCGCTGCTCATCGTGTGTTGAGTGCGGAACAGAAATGTTGGTTAAAAGCTGCGGGTGGGCACGCACTTTCCTAAATCTGATTGTCGTCGAAACGTAGGCAGTATATGGCACTTTGTATGTGATCATAGGAAATATTGCGGCCGAATCAAAAACATTGTCAGTGGTAGTACAAACTAACCTACTGGAATATGTATGCACTCGCGAAGGTGGACGTATGGCTCGGGTTTCGTAGGCTATGAAACCGACTCGCTAGGATTGACACAAACGTCAAGACCTCAAACCCTCGAGCACGGTGCTCAGCACTGCTGAGCACCAGCCTTGCGACCAAGCAAGAAGAACCTGCCACCGCGTTCACCCAGTAAGCCCCCGTCCTCCTCCGAGCCCGGCTCGGCTCCGCCCACCACCACATCCGTCACGGTCACCGAGTCCTCTACTACCACCGAGTCCCCCACCGCCAGCGAGTCCGTCTTGGCTCCCTTTACCACCAAGGCATGCTCGTTCGCGGCCTCTACCAAGTCCAGCTCGACCGCGGCCTCCTCTGAGTCCAACCCGGCATCGGCTTTCACAGAGTCCAGCTCGGCCGCGGCCTTTTCTGAGTCCATCTCGGCCCTACCCCACCACCCTTGGGCAGTCCACCGCCGCCGTCTTCGACTGCAGCATGGCTGCCTTCTCTTCAACGTTCAGCTCGGTCCTGGTACCCTCCCCCAATCAAGCAGCTCATCATCGGCTCTCGCTTCTACACAAAACGAGAGTGCAACAAGTGAAGTCACCGTGCAAGATGTATGGGATGCGTGCGTGCCGTCCAAAATGCAGCGCGCATATCGAGGTAGTTTGGATGCTACATCCCGATGGATCCGATCAACTAAAGGCGACGAGGCGCCGAAGTATTTCACAGACGCAGGTCAGCTCTATCTCACGCCGTTTACTTCGAGTCGTTTAGAGACTTCCCTCTTGGTGAAGTGTCAGTTTGGGGACGCGAAGTGGGAATCGCAGTGCGTATTTAGGATCTTTATCGGCGTCAAGATATTGCTTTTCATGCAGCTTACGATAAAGGAATGGCTACATTCGTTTTAGGATTGAAACGAAAGCAGGATTCAGTCGGGACCGAACGCATGGAGGCTTCAAAGCTTCAGTCGGAGTCGCCAGGTAGGCTACGAAACTAGATTAGGCATGACTGGACAGCAGGCAGAGAAAGTATTTAAACTATGGATAGAGAACTTGCATCTCCTAGCTTCGACTCGCAAGTGCCGAGTATCCGGGTTGTCCCTCGGAACAACACTCCGCCTTAAAGCGCACTCGAAGAACACCCTGATCTGATCTGCGCGCGTACAGTTCATCCGTCGCCTTTTCATTGCACTTCAACAAACTAGGTTTTATTGTTTTCTGTGCACTCTCCCGGAGCACCGCTCCGGGTTGCCTATTATAGATAGTATTTGTTTTGTAAATCTAGAGCTGTTCCGTTGGAAGTCGCGGCTTTGTCAAGAGCAAAGGCAAATTTGTGTTATGTTTCGCTAAAATGAAATAACCACCAGAAACTAATATGAAGAAAAAACTAATACGCAATGGCGGTAGTGATCGAAGCTCTCAAGTTCCTATCGGCATGTCTTCGAGGTCGCTGACACGAGTGTGAAAGCGCAAGGCGTGGCGATAAAACGTGCGGCAACGCTGAGCAGTCGTTACCTCCGGGAGGAATCGCTGAGCGGCCGTTTGCAGGGAATACTGACGATGGTCCTTCATTGTTACTCCTTGCGGCACAGTCAAAATTTCCATGCGACGCTCCGCCATGAAGCTCTTGACCGCCGACTTAAGCGTGGAGAAAACGTTTTCAATCGGGTTCAACATAGGCGAGTAGAGGACCAGCCAAAAGCAGCTTAGCCTCGAGGAACTCAGCCTCCTCAAACACACCCTGAGCCCTGCTGTGGCAAGGTGAGTTGTCAGCTGCTGAAGAGTTAGATCCGGGTCATCTTGCGGCTTTGCAAGCAGAAAGTGGACAAATTCGGACGATACATTGCTACCCCGCTGGCCTCCTCTTGGCAGGGCATCGAGTGGCTGTCCACGTGCAACATGACGCCGCACCCAACCGCAAGACGTGCTATACTTGACGCTGAGACTCTCTGCCACAGCTTCCCACACACCACCATTGCGCGCAGTTTCAACGACCCGGAGCTTGGTCTCGAGGGTGTGCCGCGAGTACTTGGTCTTGACTTGGCCTTCGAGGTGGGGGAGACGCTGCAAATTGCAAAGTGAGGCTATCGGAGAGCACTGCACGATGTCTGTGCGTCCATGACGGTTTTGAGACGCGCTTTGGCGCGAAAGCGGGAGCGTGAGGGCCATTTGAAGCGCTGAGTTCGCGCGAAAATCCCGGCTTTGGTGCGCGCGACCGCCTTGAAGTTCGGTTCTTCAATGATTTATCAATTTCGAAGACAAAGTGATAGATGTATTTTACGAATTTGCCGTTGCTCTTGACAAACATGCTTTTGGAGATGCCGAATGTACATTGCTCTTGACGAACTAGGCTGGAAAAGGTGTAGTACTGCCGAACTACTGCTAATTACTGCTTGGGACCAACGCAATACACTCGCAAGCTTTCGTGATGGCGCGAAGCCTGTTGTTTGGCGGGTAGATAGCCGATCGATACGACGATCGCGAGTGGCTATCGCCACACAGGGCCGCTTTAACACTTTTACATGATTTTGATTGAGTGTAGTGATCTTCCATTCTGCAATTTGCAGCCCGACAAGGAGCCCGAAGACGTCCCCGAACCAGCGCGTCGTCCGTTAATGAAGTGTACAAGCCACGATTGTTCATGTGCCGACCTCACAAAGGCGGACCCTTCCGTCGCGTGGGGTATTGAGATCCACCACATCTACAGTAACGATTCCAGCAGCCTCTCCGAGCGCTTCTGCAGTGCTACGTACCTCTTCAGTGGAAGACATTGACTTCGTCACCGTCTGCATGACCCGAGAGTGAGCTCGTGCACGTGCCGATAACAAACACGCAGAAATGCAGGTACTGCTCAAGCACAACCGGGATAAAACCAAGCAGACGGCGATGTAGCCATTTAGGAGGTCGACTACTAGAAAATACTGGAATAGTACTACTACTGTCTTAATCCAGCTCGCCGAAATTACTACTACTACTCGAGCAGTAATTTAGTTCCAGCTACTGGATAGTACTGTAATAATTTAGGCAAAAATCAAGTTACTAGCAAACCCTGGCTACAGTAGCGCGCTCGAGTGCTCTGTCGAGCTCTCTTCGTGCTCGTGGTCTCTCAGCTAACAAGTGCAAATGGCACCAGCTAACTACCGGTAGTGCAAATGGCAATAAAAACTACATGTTTCGCGCTTGAGAATTTTCGCACTGCAAGACATCCGGCACCTCAGGAGCTCACATTCAGGTACAGTCCGCGGCGCCAAGAGTTGTTCACGTGCCAGTGTGGACATGCGAAATGCACTTCAAAACAACCGTGACTTCCATTCATTTGTGTCTACTGTACCAACAATCACATTGCATACCTGCATATTTCTGACATACCAATCGTCGATGACGCTCCGTCATCTTATCACGTGCTGCATTCCACACTCGTAGCCTACGAGTCGTAGGTCTGTCGAGCCACAATCGGCACGCTCAATCCAATCTACACTACTCACAAGCAGCTCCATACACACAGCACGAAACGGTCAGCCCCAACACTCATCCACATCAAGTACCGCGACGCATTTGCCACCGTACCTGTGAGATCCGTCGCTTCGACAGCACTGGCACCCACGACGAATGCTTGTCACGAACCACCACGTATTATAATGTCCGTGGCGCTCCTCCGAATCCCGCAAAATGGCAATGACTCACAACCAGCGTACTGTACAAGCGACGCTAGGTAACGTATGGCTGGTATCAAGTTGATATTATCAACATGACCTGAGTGGTAAGCGGCCTTCCATTTGAGTATTAAAACTTTCCTATGGAGCATCAGTGTGGTAAGCAGACCTAGAAAGGTTCTGCCTGTTTTTCGCGAAGCTGTTCACTTCGGTATACCCCCCCTCGGCCTTGCGTGTGGTGGGGTGATCAAGATCCGTTACAGCGGGTCCTCACTGAGGTCTTTGTTCTGTCGATTAGGGCCCCACACTAAGGCGGGTTATGTATCTTGACTTTGGAGCCGTTCATCTTGGCATGTTTGACGCGGCGGGTGGACCTGATTTGAACCGGTTCAAAGTGACAATTCTCGCTGCTTGAGCTCTTATGAGTAAAATGAGAACTGAATGAGATCGAGAAATAGCTGCTAGCGCTGTCCTACTTCCTCATGCTCACCTTTTGTTAGCCCTTTTGTTAGCTACCTTAGAAATGTTACCCTTGGGTACGCTTCCTTAAGACGCCTTGAACTTGGTGAAGGTGGCGAGCCGATCTATCCGTTGAACCCAGGCGCAACAGGGTGAGAATGGGTGAGATGGATGACTTGTCTGCTTGGCGTTGTCAAGGTCATGACAACCGACCACTTCAACACGAGCTGCTTCTAAGTAGCGCGACGGCATACTTCCTAGTCGATGAGTAGCTAAACCATGCTTACACGGATGCAAGTACCGGTATCTTAACTAGAGGAGTGGGCTGGTAGCGCCTGGTGCAGAAAAAACGATGTTGTTAGTGAAGAGCGAGTCACTTATCGTGACTCGCAAAAGAACAGCTTTCTTTGAAGATGCTTTCTTCAAGTCGAGTCGCCCCTCATCATTGCTGCACGCGGCGAGGACAGACACATCAATCTGCGTCACTCAGGGTCGTTAAACGAAATGTCCCTGGTCAGTACACTAGAGTTGTAAAATACATGTAGTAAAATACTTAGATACCATTAAATACGTTATTAGTCCTAAGAACGCCAAAGTCCAATCGTGTACTTCTGAAATTGAGCTACAACTGAGCGCCCAATCGGGCAAAATAACGAGTGCCTTTATGTATTTAACCACGTATTTTGCAACTCTAGTCAGTACGCCATCTTCGAAAGACGCCTTCTCCGTGTCGCCACCCATCACCCAACGCGCTGTCAAGGTAGATACATCAGTTCCGGTTTATCGTCCGCCGTGGAAACCACTCTCCCCACTCCGGGGCACCTACGCAACCACGGCGTCGATAGACCGCCCCCCATTGGCCTGTACACGCAGTTGAATGCCAAGATCGTGGCGAGTTTCATCTCGGCCGAAGTATGCGGCACAGTACCCATCGTCGTGATCAAGAGCACGCTGTCGGGCCGAGTCGACTAGCTGGTTTTGCTGGCACAAAACGCCGGCGCCGCCTGGCTCGGCGCCAAGACCGACAGCAACCTCATGTAGACCTTCGCGGACTACAACGAGTTAGTCAACTTCAAAAAGGGCTTCAAGTATCGGTAGGCACTACGGTCCTATGAGTTAATCAACTTCAACTTTCGTATCCGACGTCTTAGGTTTTGAATATGTAAATTGTAGAGCAGTCAACGTAGTCCAAGGGGTAGAGTCCCCGACTTATAGCCAAGTGTCCCAATAGAGCTGAAATCACGTTCCCTAACAGGGTTTTTTTAGGAGATACTTGTACTAATGCTAATTCGGAGTACAATATGGTGTAGTGCCACACCGTAAATTCGGTGACCCACATGTGGCGCAATACCAACAGCTGGTGACTCAAGCAAGGGCGCGCTGTCTCAGAGTGAGAGCAGTTTACGGCCTTAACCTAAGAGCGGTTTAGTGTTTCAGATTGAGAGCGTCCACGGTGCTATCTCGCCGAGATCTGGAGTCGGCGAAGATCTGACGATGATTACGAAGGGGCTCCGCGAAGGGTCGGCTGAGATCCAAAAAACCCTCATTTCATTAGATATTTGTATATGACTATAGGAAACAGTAGATAGAGCCCTAGCGGCTCTTCCGAAAAGTATAACAAACCAACAGAGCAGAATTTTCTAAGTCCAAGACAAGCGTACACTCTCCGGTAAGTCCCTGCGTGGGCTGGATTATGTCTGCCGTCAGCACCCGAGAGGCATAGCTTGAAGGGTGTTGACAGGTAGCGCCAAGAGACTAAGTCGGCCCGGGGAGGGCAAAGTTCGCCAAGTGCGCTAGTGTAAGTCGTCGGGGGTGTCTCCACACCTGCGACCTTCCGCGCCTTACCATGGTGTCTGTTATTGCTGGTAGCAGTCACTGCCGGTGGAAGCAATGCGCTGTGGGTGTGACGGTAGCACGCTGCCGCCGAGTGCTTGGGAATGAAGGAAAGCGTTGCTGCGAGTGCGGGCTCCGGATGCGGAACAGGAGTGAATGTCGCTGCGAGCTGACTAACAACATATGTTTATTCCGCCAAAACCCAGATCCAAGATCTGGAGGGGGGGGGTCTTTCAGATCTTGGATTCGAACCGCTGCGTTTTGTCTTTTGAAGAATAGAACGGCTCTTCTTTGTCTGGGCTAGGGTAAATTATGGATCTCAAATGGCTGCGGGAATCGCTCCACTAATGTTTAATTATTAGCTCAGATTTGAATCGATAATAAACAGTGGTTTGCAGTATATCTAGATAGTCTGCTGGCTTGGCAGCCCGCGGTCAGCATAAGAGATGATAGTAATATCTGATTGGTCAATTCTGTCCGAGCGCCAGTGGAGTACCGTATCCCCCCTGTCAGAAGCGTCACCCGAAATGCAAAGAGGGTAGGGTTTTCGGCCTATGTTCAAAAACAGTGAAATACACGAACTTATATTAGCAAGTACGGTACTGTGACAGTGGTCAGAACACACGTACAAAGCCTTTGTCGCAAGGTCCGAGTGGCCAGCCTGGCCGCCAGGCGCGATGAACTCGCGGCGATTCCTCGACCGTCAGGAGGCGGACCGCGCTACAACTTGGCACATCCCTTCATGGTATGTACAGCTAGCTGCTCCTAACGTGGCAGCGCCGTAGCGCTGTTGGATCGTAACATTCAATTTATGAATTCAGTGTATTGAAGCGAATATCCAAGTCATTCTCTATTCTGTGCCGTCGCTACTGCTGCTAGACGCCGCGGACGAGTAGACGCTGGCTGCGTCATCACTAGAGTTGACGGTACGAATAACTCGAGCTTGCCCAACTTGCATGTCTCGAAGCTTGTCTAGAATTTCTCCAACGTCACCAGGTGAGATACTGCCATTTTCACCGCAACAGCGCGTGTCGTTGAGAAGTCCAGCCTTGACGAACCCGCTAACTATTGTCTCCTTCGTCAATGCTTTCCAGGCTTCAGCGA
>JAHQIV010001547.1:0-11194 GCA_030463285.1 Phytophthora europaea
CGACCAAGCCCGCCCCGTACGACTTCCAGGTCGAGCCCCGCGCCGACGCCCAGTTCCCGGCCGAAAAGGACCGCTACCACCTCTACGTCACCTACACGTGCCCGTTCGCCTGCCGCGCGCTGGCCGCCCGCAACCTGCTGGGCCTCGAGGACGTCATCGGAGTGTCCGTGGCGCACCCCATCTTCCAGAAGACCAAGCCTGACGACGCCGCCGACGAGCACAAGGGATGGACCTTCGTGGACCCCACGACGTCCTCCATCTTCACGGGCTTCAACGGCAAGTCGTACCCCACAGACGACTGCATCCCCGACACGGTGAACGGCGTCAAGTTCGTGCGCGACCTGTACGAGAAGGTGGATCGTGCGCCACGCACGTTCTCGGTGCCTGTGCTGTGGGACAAGAAGACGCAGACCATCGTGTCGGAGGAGTCGGCGGGCATCCTGCGCACGCTTGACTTGGGCTTTCGAGAGCTGGTGCCGTCGAACGTTCACCTGTACCCGGAGGAGCTGCGCGCTGAGATTGACGCTGCGAACGACGGTATTGTGGCAGAAGTCGCCATGGGATTCTTCAAGAAAGTCTTCGCCCCGTCGCCCGAGGAGGCGGCGCAGGCGGAGGCCAAGGCCTACGAGGCGCTGGACAAGTTGGACGCCATCCTGGCTAAACACCGCTACCTTGTGGGCAAGGGCGTGACCGAGGCGGACGTGCGTCTCTTCCACACGCTCGTCAGACTGGACGTGTACCAGCAGAAGGGCGACAAGCACCTGACCGAGTACCTGAATGTCGTTGGGGTGCGTTCTTCCAGACAAGAGTTGATTGGTGACGTGGGGTGCGGTGGGATGCTGACTTGTGGTTTTATTGTGTGTATCGCAGTACCTGCGTGAGTTGTACCAGACGCCGGGCCTCAAGAGCACGGTGAACTGGGCCCACCTCAAGATCGGCATGGTGAACAAGGCCCCCCACGTTGCTGCGGAGGGCCCGTTCGTTGACTACAACGCCGCCCACGACCGTGCTCAGCTCGCGTAAACAGCATTACCGCGGCAAATCGATCTTTATGAAGTTAGCTCTTGAACACATGAACAAATGAGGCGTAATGATGCCCGAATATTTGCTTTTTCAAAATACACGGAAGTGTCCTATGACTTGATTTCATCGTTCTCATCCCGTTGGAAAGTGAAGTGAATGAATCCAATCTCTCTTGATTACTGTAGTACTACTAAGTACTATAGACGCAGTGAAAGTATAGATCGCTACCATTTTCTTCAACATACTTACTGTAGTACTACTAAGTACTACATTAATAGTATCTGGCGAGGACAATGCACCACGGGCGTATTGAGTGATGCAACAGCAGCAAGTCAACCTGTCAAAGTATGGATTGTGTCAAAGTCTGGATAGAAGAGAACTTTATCTACCATTGGTGGGGAACCAACAACCACCCGGGAGTACTGACGAGAAGCGTGGAAGAACCGGGAAAATAATGAGTAGTGAAAATACAAATGTTAAAAGCACTACCAGATTTTTCTTAAACCTCCAGGGTCACGTACCGAAGCCAAAACACGTACGAAAAGTTTTCGTTTCTTCTAATGTGATCACACGACGCTGGGCCTCGTCAAGAAACGAATGACGACTACTGACTAATCTATGATCTAAAAAGCAGCCTCTGAAGGCAAAGGAATCGCTTTCAGATCAGGGACATGCCATGTCCATTATCACGGTTTACAGTTCCCGTCAGCACCGCTTCCATCCGGTCTATCCACGATCTTGCAAAGTTTGCAATGCAAAACATCCAAGCCACGATTACTACTTCGAAGTACATACATGTACGAAGCTGTACAGTATCCGTGGGATCCTGTTACCCAAGCCGAACCACTGGTATCGTGAGTGGCCGGTAATGCCGTGAGCAGATCTTTTCCGAAGCTTTCAATCGGCGATGTGCTCCTATGCAAGCCCCTTACCCACCCGCGCTCGCACATGTCCTTGATGGTAAGCTTACAAGAGCTGTCACAGGGACACCGGACTTCATTCTTCAATCTGCAGTCTCCAGCATAAGCGTCATCTGCTTCCGTTTGTCCCATCGTCAAGTTTCCGAAAGCCGATGAAACTTTCCACGACCATCGGATTTATCAGCCTACCCACCGCCCTCGTTGGCGCAACAGCCTGGTAGACAAGTACCTGAGGTGCATCCCTCCCTGCCCTCGCGGCGTTGCACAACAGTACTCGATGTTGTTCAGCAGGTCGGCAAAAACGAACTCGTGCACGTCTGAGCAATCGTCGGTAGTCATTGATGCGAATTGGCGCGACGTTAACGCAGTGGGTACGACCACCGTGCGTCGCGGATGACAAGTGGAAGTCGACGACGTGCTCGACTTCGCAAGAATGCGCTGAAATTTGTGGACTTGAAGGTGCCGACTATGCTGGCAACTTCAGTATTACTACGACGGGTCAAGAGCTCAACCTACAGCTAGAAACACATAGCGGCGTCGGCACTCGCGTGTACATGCTGGACGCGTCTGGAACCAAGTACAAGCAGTTCCAACTGCTAAACCAGGAGTTCACCTTCGACGTGGACGCGTTGAATCTGCCGTGTGGCTCCAATGGAGCTCTGTACTTCGTCAAGATGGATGGCGACGGAGGCACTGCGCGCTTCCCAGCCAACAGTGCTGGTGCTGCGTACGGAACTGGTGCCTGCGACGCTCAGTGTCGCCAGGACGTTCATTTCCTTGATGGTGAGACTAATCTGGACGGCTCGTTTGGTTCCTGCTGTGCCGAGATGGATATCTGGGAGGCTAACAGTCTGGCGACGGCCTACACGAGTCACGCGTGCTCTACGAGAGGCCAGCAGAAATGCACCTCGGTTGAGCACTGCGGAAGCACGGACAACACTCGCTCCACTGGTTGGTGCGACAAGAACGGCTGCGATTTCAATCCGTTCTGCATGGGCCATCGGGAGTTCTACGGCCGTGGCAAAAACTTCGACATTGACACGACTCGCCCATTTACAGTGGTCACGCAGTTTGTGACGGCAGACAACACCGAGACGGGTGATCTGGTGGATATTCGCCGGGTCTACAAGCAAGACGGTCGCGTCTTTGTCGAACCCCAGCAGCTCGTGGCCTGCCTTAAATGGCACCGACTCCATCACCGACGCTATGTGCAACATGCCCAAGACGTTCTTCGTCGATCCCGCTTATTTCACGGGTAGGCTTGCGAAACTTGGTCGAGATATGGTCTGCAGTATGACGCTAGCAATGAGTGTCTGGGTCGACTACGGCCTTAACATGAGCTGGCTGGGCAGCCACTTTCATGTGAATGATCCGACGCTGCCTGGCGGTCTGCGTGGTAATTGCCCGTTTCCTGGCGGTGACCCAGAGACGGTTTTCGCCGAAAATCCGAACGCTGGAGTAAAGTTCATGAACATCCGCTCGGGCGATTTCGGGTCGACGTACTAGAATTGAAGAGAATTCACAAGGATAAACTGTTTGCAAGAGATTTCGTTGCACATGCCCGACCTGTCGAAGTTCCATCGTCGGATTCTCGAAAAATTGGACACGTGCTTGTATTGTTTGCACTCACTCTAGTCTATAGCTTCGTAGAAGTGGATCATAAAGCGAGAAGAACGCAGTCGAAAAAAAAACCCGACGGCATCAACGGAAGGCGTCCTTCCCATTCAAAATATCAAACCCTGGCGATATCAGTTCCATACTTTTGCGCTGGCAGATCACACCCATGGGCCACATTGTAATTCACAAACGCGCTACAGCGCCAAGTTTCTTGCTCCCTTCGCCGGTTTTGAGGTGGTACCACTTCCGTGGTGCTAAATTTCACACTTCCTGTAGATCTGGATTTCGTGGATTGCTTGTGCTTGAGCGTGTCGTTTACTGGTACGTGGGTCCTCCTCGTGTGCTCACAATATCGACTGAATGGGTTTGGTGCATACACAAGCTTAAGATCTTGAAGCGGGGACACCATGACACCTTGAAAAATGGTCTCCCGCGAGCAAGGTGGAATTGAGGATTACATGTACAGACACAATTGTGCAAATGCAATAATGCTCGATGAAAATTGTAGACCATTAAATGGACTCGGACAATGGATGCGCCTGGGTGATTCTCTTATCTATCATCGAATTCGACCTCTACCCGGATTGTGTTGATTGACTGGACCTATTCCCGTGGGCTATTTTCGTGCAGATTTTGTGTCTAAAAAATCGTGTACAGATCTTGTACAGCCCGCAGGCTACTTGCTGTCTAGATATCTAGATTCGGTACAGATCCGAGGAGCCACTTTGAAGTTGAAGTGACCCTCACTCACGCACGTCAATTGCACCTCTGGCAAGCACCACCACTCAGCAGCGCTCATGGCACCTGCAAGCAAGCGCGGCGGGCCCACAGGGCCCGCAAGGCTACAGCGATTCCGATACTATGGCGCTGCTAACTATCATCGTGGCTCGAAGAAATGGGATCGGGTCCGCCATTTGTACAATGAGCGTTTTGCGGTAGTCGAGGGCCGTGATACGTTCTTACGCTGGTGTCACCAAGTGGGAAGACTCGCTGACCTGCCACCCGTGTTCCAGCGGTTGAAATTAGCCAAATAATTCGGCAATAGGTCCATAACGTGGCTGTGGGGGACGAGGCCAGCTTTGCCAAACGCAGCGTCATTTCCTGGCAGGATACAGAAGCAGTCTGACGAGGGCGTATTTACAGGGGGCGCGAGCTCCGTGGCAAATCCGCCCTCAGCAGACTGCTTTTGCCCTGCGCCACCATTGCGGCGGCAGCGCTCGTAGACTCGTCGACGAACTCGTCTTCGCCGTCCGCGTATAACATCCGCACTACGGTTGCCAGCGCCATTCAGTGAGCGAGTGGAAGAGTGATCTTCACCATTCTAGCCATTCGATCTATACATCTAGAAATCTGTCGGGTGAAATCTGTCGGGTCGGCAGCGGACTAGAAGTGGCCGTTTTATGGCTATCTGTACGAAATCTGTACAAAATGACCGCGACAGGGAATCGGGGCCATTAGAGTTCATTTCCAGGAACGGAAACACAATACACACAAAATTACCCGATTGGCCACTTGTAGTCTAAATGTCTAGATTCGGTACAGATGCGAGTTGAAGTCGAGTGTGACCGGGCCCACTCAGTAGCGACGCCTGCGGCGACGACGGAGACTCTACATCTAAGGGCAGGCAAATGTAGGCTGAAGTGCCAAGACGCCATTGCGACGGCAGCGCTGCTATGATAGATTCCTTGACGAAATCGGCTTCGTCGTCCGCGTAGATCATCCGCACTATGCTTGCCAGCGTCATGTCAGCCCGACCAGTGAGGGAGTGGGAGAGTACCATTCTAGCCATTCGATCTATACATCTACTGTAGATATCTGTCGGATTCTGTCGGGTCGACAGCGGGCTCGAGTTGTCTAGAAGTGGCCGTTTTATGGTAATCTGTACGAAATCTGTACAAAATGGCCGCGACATATCTACGGGAATCGGTCCAACATACGATGTTTTTTTTTTCTAGCTTCGTTAAACTCGTTGCCTGTTGTGTAAGCTTTGTCCGATCCTATAACGTAATGGTATTACAGATGAAAGGCTTAGTGAATTGATGGGGACTGAAGAACCAAGCAAGGTAGCAAAACTGAAGCGAACCCAACTAAAACATTCATTTTAATTCGACTAATTGCTCCTGTGCGCTTGAAGATACTTCGCAAACAGCCCCGTCCAGTGCTTAATCTCGTCAGGTGTCAGATTTTGCGTCTTCATAAAGCTAACAGCCCCTTCAACAGTGCCCATTCCCGTTCTCCACGACTCGAAGATGTGGTTCCTGAATGATGACTGGAGCGCCATTCTTTCGAATTGGGGCAACTCCTCCGGAGCCGTGCGAAAGAGGCCGTCCAAAATTCCGCGTTCTTCTTCAGCAGCGGTGGCGCTGGCAGCCTTCTTGTGAGACTTGTGGGATCGGAGGAACCGCTTCTCAGCATCACCCCAAGTCGCCAGCGCATTGGCATTGGCGAGAAGGGTGGCTGCAGCCAGTAGCAGGATGTAAGAGATACGCATTGTAGAGCTTGACTTGTGGAGACGACTTGAGGGCTTGAGAGCGAGTTCAGGAGTGAGGTGTGGACTCAAGTGGTCCCTGGCTTCGAATAGCAAAAATTGGCTGAACGACAGCCCAAAGGGAATGATGTGTTTTGCATGCCGTCACGGCGTGACTCACGCAGCCTGCACGTGCCGGTGCTTTAGATTTGAAGAGACCACCTGGTGCAAGATATGATACGGTACACCGAGAGTATCGCTAGTAGGAATTTCCTACTAGCGATACCCTACTAGGAATTCGCTAGACGTACATTATGTTACGCATCGCTGTCACTTCTTGTGAAACTCGGTGGGTCTTTTGAGCACCCAGAGCCCTGAAGGTTGTGGTGGATATCAACCCTAGTCTTGATTTCCTGCTTTGTAGACTAGGCCACACCAAGAATACATGCATACAGTACAATGCATGTACATGTAGTCGAGTGCTTTTCGATTTGAGAATTTAGCCGTGAATCGCGGCCCGCGCTGCAAATCGGACAGATGCTATTCGGTGATCCTTGATCCTTGTTATAGAGTACCGACTAGTAAAGTATTGTACATGGCATTGCTGAGCCGCTCCTCGAAATGACAGATCTCTCGGGCGAACCCACAGCGGATACATGTACAGTACGTGCTGTACGGTAACCACCCGTGATGAAGTCAGGTTAAAAGTCCCCAAGAAGCAGGAGGCCTACTTCATTTAAAAAGAGCAGTGCAAATTTGAGGCTGCAAAATACCGATGAAATCCTTGTCTTTGGCTATGCATTACCACGTACAACATACCGAGCCGTAGATAAACCGCGGCACAGGCCGCGAATTGTCCAGTGGGTTATGACTTTTCAGGAAGCTACATGTATTAACTAGAGTTAACATCATCACAGAGATCCACGTACATGTACAGTACAGTACATGTGCTTCCCGGGCTACTATTTGTGGGACACCAGCTGTGCCATTCACTCCTCTTCGTGTCTTCGACAGTGCATGTTTTTAGCGTCTCGTGCCATGCGGGAAATACATCCGGTGAAATACAGGTCAGGCGCAAATTTCCGTGTCGGCTTCCTGTCAACTTTTACTTATTGCAATGTGGGGAATGATTTCATGCACGCACGGGGATCCTTAGGCACGGTGCCACTTTTTTTGGAGACCTTTGTGGAGAAGATCGCGGGAAAAATCCACAGGAGTGCTGAGTCAATCCAAGAGCACGATTTAATCCACAGCTTTGCAGAGTTAGTGAGAAAACACTGCATCGTGAGATAATCCACAGGATCATGAGGTAGTCCACAACTTTGCGAGTAAATCCACAGACCAGCTGCGCTCCGCTTGGCTCGGGCTATAAAGATAGCATGTCCTGGCGGGTGCAGTGACCGACTCGCTGGAACGCTCGGCGCTGGGCCCTCCTCCATTTTCCTTTGCAAATGCCTCGCGGCCCTCTTTCGCGGGCTACCCGGGCGGGTTTGCTATGGTTGGCATACAAAGGCTGATGCATGTATTGTATAAAAATGTGTCGTCGACTACATGATATAACTCTAAAAAAACTGTGGATTTTGGGATAGAGAGTTAGACAAATAAAAACGCGTCTGGCTATTATAAATCGGGAACGTTTTAAAACCACTACACATTGCAGAATACATGTAGTACACAATCTCTGTGTTCATCTCATAGAGTCCGAAAAACACATTAAGATGCTGTAGCGTTGTCGTGCGCTGCAGCGTATCACAGTCACTGACTGCCGGAAAATGACCAAATTCTCTGAAATTTATTTCAGATGAGAGCTAAGGAGGGATCCGAGTGGACGTAGAACACTATGACCTGGTAATTCATGGTTGATGGACGATATTTTTTTATAAATGGTTAATACTGGGATAGCCTGGAAGGCTAGGGACAGCCCAAATCGGATTAATTCGTCGTGGTAACTGAAGCCGGTAACTGAAGCCGGGGGCTGAAGGCATTAGACCGAGCCGAGGCTGCTGGTATTCTCGGGCCTCTTCAGGAAAAGGGAAAACGAGCGCGGATGGCAATAATTGCGCCGAACGCTTCGACAAGTACGAGCCGTCGCTGATTGCTCACGTGAGCGCTGCTGTGCAGGAAGCCGCTCGTGCGACGATGCGGGCTGAGGCATAGAGTGCGGCACAAGCGTCCGTCAGGAACATGGCCTCATTCACTGCGCGACCAACCAAAACGAAGCCCGTCAAGATTTCGGTTCCGACGTTTGATGGCAAAGACTCAGACAGTTTTGTCTGCTGGGTTCGCGAGGTCGAGATCGCACTGAGCGCTGGTCAGACCTACGACGCGCGGGCTCAGGTGGCGTTCGCGCTTTCCAAACTTTAAGGGCGCCGGTGCGCGTGGGCCATGGCCCGTGAGATGGCGACCCCGGGGAATTTCACCTCGTGGTCGTTCATGGAACAGGAGCTTCGCTCCACCTTTCTTCTAGCCAATGTGGTCTATCGTCATCGCTCCAGTTTCTTGGTGTGCAAGCAAGGCAAGCGGTCGCTTCAAGACTACGTCATGGAGCTCTATAACCTCGAAGCCGCCATGGCCGGCACACCTTTCTCTGAAGACGTCAAGGTGGCGGTCTCATCGACGGCGTCCGCACGGGTCCGGTTCGGACGGAGCACTTCCAGCGTCAGCCGAAGACATTCAATGAGGCGGCCCACCTCGTCATGCTGGAAAACCACTGCGTGCGCTCGGCGCAAGGACACACGCCCCATGTCGAAGCAAGCGAGGTGTGGCGAAGTTGGTGACAACTTTTTGCCGCCCAGATCTATAGTGCTCGCGCTACCGTTTTAGGGACCCGTCCCCCTTCCGAAAATAGAACTCCCGGACGGTGAATAAGCGGGTACCTCAGAACGAGTAACCTCACTCGGAGTGGCGTGTGTACCTTGCGTAATCCCCTTCTCGGGCCGTTTGTCTTCGGCGGACCGGATTCCACCTAGTGAGTTGTTAATACAGATATAGAAAATATAAGAGTACCGAGCGCAGACGAATACCTCCGAACGCTGCTCGAACAGTTAGTGAAAAACAGTGACCTACTAACCAGATCCTCTCCCAGAGTTAAGATAACAAATCTCAAAATACAGAATACAATACACACAACTATCCGTCACTTATTATTTTGGACCCTTGGACGGTGGGTCACACTCCAGTACAACTGGGTTCACCGCTTGGAGATACTGGTCAATCTCCAAACGTCCCCGTTTCGTTTTGACTCACGCACCACCTCCGGTTGGAGGAAAATATACAGACCAATACACAGTCCTTCCACACAGTAATCTATCAATAATTCCAGGGGCCGATCACTAACAAACCTCTCAGAATTCTCCCGGTCCCCGAGAAAAGCTCCTCTGCGAAAGAGTGTGCTTACCAACTAATATATGGAATAGTACGGTTCCCTCCTGGTGTACGAGCCCGAGTCCCCGCCTAATTGTGAACTTGACCTTTTTGTGGGGATGAGAATCCACACACGTCCCCTTCGCATGGTCGGTGTGTCTGGATGTCGACTTTCGGACGGGTCGGTCCTCCGGCGGGTTGCTCCTCGTCCGGCAGGCTGCTCCAATCAGGTCTTCTGGTCCCAGGCGATATTCACCTCGCTCCCCTGCACGGAATTACGCTGCACTTGTGCGTCTTGAGGCAAAACGGATTCTGTATTAGGGGTTCTTGGTCTCTCTCTCTCTCTCTCTTTTATCTTGGCTAGAAGATCTCTCTGCTAACGGTCTCTTCGCCCCCCCTGGTACTTTTGTCCCACTCTTCGCTCTGGGCACATCTTGATATCTGACTTCACTTGGACTTTGTATGAGTGTCCCTTCCAGGGTACCACCACTTACGCGACTCCACTCTGTGACTTCCTCCTCTGGGATGCTGCTTCACGACTCGACTCTGGGACATAAGTCGCGTCTTCAGGCTGGAATATTTCCGGGGCTCGTCCTTCCTAGGCGTCTGGGTCTTGTTATCTTCTTCACGAGGTTTCTTCATGCTGGCTCTGTGACTCCAATCACTCGTCGTTCGGGGCTCATTTATCATCCTGGTCTTTCTTCCTTATGTGCAGACTCACAAATCCGAGTGCGTGGCAACTGGTGAATTTTCGTTCAGTCACCGTGTTAACCGTCCCACTGATCGCAGTCTCTCATAGAGGAACTAGTTTCTGAGAGGATAGACTGTGATGAGATCACACGATCCACCGATCTCCAAACGGAGCGGACATCTGGACGACAATCGGGTCCGACAGTTGGTGGAAGTCGTTTTCCATCTGCGCCCTTTACCCTCGCCAGCTCTCGGAACTTGCCTTAACTTGTCGCCACCTAGCTCTGTGGAGTTCCAATCAGGTTCAATCCGTAATCTGCCGGGTGCAACACACCGCGATGTGCGCAACGTTCGCCGCTTCGAAGCCGCCGGCCTCCGTGCAACTCCCGTCAGGCGACACCTCTGGTGAGGGCGACACTGCGGGCACGGATGGCCAGGATGGTCAGGCAACCAACTCTCCACTGCCTGCCGGATCCAGAGATGAGTCTTCACCCGGAGGGGAGGAATACGAAGAAGAAGAGGAGGAGGATGACAAAGAGCTACAACCAGGTGGCTCCGTACATTCCAGTTCTCCCCGAGACTCTGAGCCGGACGACGTGATCGTGCTTCCCAAGGAGCGCACCACCATCTCTGTGGACTCCGCTGAGATGCATTCACTGGGTGCCATGGCGTCCCGATTCTTGACAAATCAGGAAGCGAAACGTCTTGAGGCGACGAAAGCCCTGCCTTCTCCTGAATTCGACGCAAGTGGTGTGGTGCGAGCTCCAACTCGCCACGACTTCTCCGTTGATCCCTCGGTCGTACCCGCTTGGTAGGCGTCTGTCGTGTAGCAAAATCTTGCTACCGTACGGTACGAGTCCCACCAACAACACACGTCTCCCCGCAAGGGTCAACGAAAGTTGGATCTAAACCTGAGGTCAAGGAGCGATCCCTTACACCGGGTTGGTTGCAAGCCACTGTGTACCGAGGTTGTCTTCGGTCAACCCAAAACCTGCACCACTTAGCCACGAGCGAGGGCTAGGATGCAATATAGCGCTTTCGCGCAACCCCTTTGCAGTCCTTCAGATAGAAGGGTACCGGCGGATTAGGCCTTATACAAGGGGGACCGAGGTAA
>JAHQIV010001548.1:0-11173 GCA_030463285.1 Phytophthora europaea
CCCCCCCCCGAGCGAAGCGACAGCGGGGCGGGGCCCCCGAGATGCTGTCGCTAAGTCCACAGGCGGGAGCCAACGCGCGAGTGTCCTACTGGGCTAGAACGTGAACACATGATGCATCTTAAATCGTAGCAATGAGCTCCTAAACCTTTGGGTACTTTTGGGCACTTCGGGCAGGGATGGTGGAACCAAGAACTGGCGGAGGATCTCCATTTCCCCCGTAGCCGAGAGGTACGATATTACTATTATAATCATGGTATGATGCATGCACATTTACCATCTCCAATACGCAGGTACCGGTACGGATGACGGCAACCCTACATCATGTACTACATGTAGTACCGTAGGTAGTATGGAAGCATCGTGCAATTTATATATTTAAATAGTAGCATGAGGAGCCCTACCAGTTGAAAAGATCAGATACATGTAGTGGACCGATTCCCGTGGCCTATTTTCGTACAGATTTCACGTCTAAGAGATCGTGTACAGATCGTACAGATCTCGTACAGCCCGCAGGTTGGAGTGGCCACCTTCTGTCGAGATGTTTTGAAGTTGTGAAGTGATCTACGTCCTACCCGCAAAAACATCAAACCGCGTGTAACGATGAACGCAGCGTCATTTGCTGCCGCGTATATCCATTCCCACGACGTGTCGTGGACTGCTCGTCTTCATCGTCCGCGTCCAGAAACGGGAGTTACAGTGATGTTCACCATGTAGAATGATGTTCACCATTCTATCCTCTAGTAAACGGCTTCTGAGAATTCACACGACAACTAACACTGCTCAAAGGGAGGAAGAGAGAGAGGAGGGTTCCTCAGTAACTGTTCCCTGGGCTTCTTTGGTTATCGACAATGTGCAGGTTAGTTTCTACTCGACGGTCTGAAGAACAAATGAACACGTCCAGATCAGTCATTTAAGGTGCTAAATGCGGACAAAGTGACGGATAGTTCCAATTGCTAGAGAATTTCGTAAAGATGGCTACTCAAAAAAGACCCCGAGGAGACTCTCGCCCGGGCAATAACGACCAACTTATGAAGTAACTGCGCAGGTTGCCTTTGATCAAGACGGCTACGAAGGTAGGCGTTTGCAAGACTGACAGTAAAGCACGGTAATGGTTTTTCAAAGATGGTAGCCGCGGCGATGAATAATCCCAACACCACGACACCGGAAGCAACCCAATCAGTCGTTGGCACAGTCCCGTCCAGATAATGGATACGCAGAAACTTAACGAGGCAAGTGCTGGGCTTTTTGATAGCCCTCAATTTGCTACCTGGTCCAACTACCTGACGGCTTACATCAAGAAGAGCAGTGTGTTAGCCAAACGGTGAGATTGCTGTCCAATCCGACTCAAGTATTAATCTCTATGGCTGAGAAGATCTAATAATTTTTCAAATAGATCAACTTTTACATTGGGATATTTGTTTTAGGTATATCGTACCTTCATATTTCAGCATTGTCATTGGCAGAGAGCAGTATGAGCCGAGAGCACCGTACGTCTCCTTCCTTCCATCTCTCTCTCCTTCCGTCCGCGCTTCTTCCTCTCACCCCTGCGTCCTCTTGACACCTTCCTCACAGGCGACAAGGAGCGCAAGCACTCGAAGAAGTCCTCGTCCTCCTCCAGCCGCAGGTCCAGCCGCAAGGAGGAGGAGGACCGCTCGTCCCGACACAAAAGTCACAAAAGCCGCCACGAAAAAGAGAACACAAAGCTACCCAAAGGCGCAAAAAAAGTCACAAACGAGGACTATTTTCTGCGCCAGACGGAGTTCCGCGTGTGGCTGGCCCAATCAAAGTGAGTTTACCTATTTTTAGAGAAAAGAGAGGGATGGGCTCTGATTGTTTTTTTTTCTCTTATCGCTCGCTGTTTTATTATCATCTGTAGGGGCAAATACGTCGATGATCTGTCCACCGAGGAAGCGACGGAACTGTTCACCGATGAGTTTGCCAAGAAATGGAACCGAGGAAAGTTGTCCAAAATGTTTTACGAGGGGCTGCCGGAGTCCGTTGTGGAGCAGACCAAGCGGACCCGTCACCGCTGGGGATTTGTGGCCAAACTCGGGGAGAAAGAGAAGTTCGAGTTAGCTACGGCCAAGGACTCGGTCGGCGTGGCGACGAGAAGGGAGAATTTACTGAGCTCAGGGAGAACGAGGGAGAGTACCGGCAAGGTGTCGGCGAGCTCCGAGGAGAGTAAGAGCAACCCTGATAAACGCAGAGAGAAGGAAGACGAAGAGGATAACAGGGAGGACGACAGGAAACGACGGAAACTGGAGCGGAGAAAAGAACGCGAGTACCGTGATACTGCGATGGAGGAGCTGGCGCCCAAGGCTACAGGGAGAGAGGCGCAAATCGAGAAGCGGCGGCAGCTTGGCGACAAGCTGCACGGTTCCGCGAAAGACCGAGAGGATTCTCGTGACGGACTCGATTTCAGTGATGATTTTCTGATGGGTGGAGGACGTGGAGCCGGTGGAGATGACTTGAAGCGTCGGATGGCTCAACGTGATTCGGCGCGTCGCCGCAAGCAGGACGAGCAGCAGGAAAAGCTCGCGGAGCTTAAGGTAGATGGAGTACCTGACTGGATGGTGTCGTGTGTGGTTAATAGGTTGTCATGTGTGCTTTCTTTTACTGTTGCCAGGCCAAGGAGTCCGCACGCATGGATAAGTTCCTGGAAGGTATGGGACTCGCTGGACCTAACGCTAACGGAGGCAAGCCCATGATTATCCACCCGCGTCGCTAGATATTCCAAGCTGACAGGTGGAGCGAAGCTATCGGTACGAGATAATTCTATCGAATCCTGTAAACCAGAGAAGAGAGAATACAAGTTGAACGTTTAAATCAAACTGTTTACGGGTTCAGTCTGTAGTTCTTCGTGTAAATTCCTCGGCGGTGCTCACGGGACTAACACAGTAGCGCTTCCACAATGGCGCAACCGCGACACTTCAAATACGAGAATGAGACGGCAAAACTCGCGTATTTGCAGCGAATGCAAAGCAATAAAAGTAGATACATCCGAGTAACCATCGAGTGACAGAACATGTATTATAGTTTGCTCACTAATACACCATTCGGCTAGAACACTAGAAGTTCTCCCAAAAATCCGTGCCTGTGCACGAAGAAACTGAAAGTGTGGATGGTATTACATGTACAACCTTCGAGGGTGTTATCGTGCTAGAGCAACAACAAATGCACAGTACCGGTACAGAATTGGGCTTTTACACAGAAAAGCTGCTACTTTTGGTGTATAATAAGTTTTATATTTTAATACTATACACGATATTATACAGGTACTCCTGAATCGCTCCAATACAATTCCCAAGTTAGTTTTGGAGGTTGCCTTACATTCGTACATGTACTGACATGTGAATCGAGAGGATAATGTTTCCGCAATCTGCTCAAACAGCTGTTGACTGTGCGCCGGAGCGAATTGCAAAATAATGCAGTGCTGTACCTACTAGCCCCCTAAACCAGTTATCCATAACTAAATCAAAGATTGGTCTTTTTCTTAAGTTTGGTATCAAATAAAGTTGAAAACTTAATGGATGATTTGTTACCTACCCAATAATCAAAAATTGAGCCGCTGACTTGAGCATCGAGATATTGATTTTAGACGAAGTCTTGCTTTCTGAAACTTAGTAACTCGTCTACACGTGGTGGAATATAGCAGTACACTAGTCGTTGCGCGTTGTGTAGACCTACACTCCCGACCACAAAGTTTCTCTAAAACATTTACGCGGTGTAAAGCAGTGACAGTGACAGCAGCGAAGCCAGCCGCTTGCGCCGCGCGAGACACCGCGGTCGGGTTAACAAGGTGGTGTCCAGACGCACGTCGCGCCGCCGCCTGCTTAATCTCAGCGTCGCCTCGGAGTATGTCCCGCCGATGCTCCGAAACGATGCAGAGGACAGCACGCATGCTTTACACCGCGTAAATGTTTTAGAGAAACTTTGTGGACTGGAGACGTATTGGTGCCTGGTGCCTTGGTGATTTTTTACGTGTCTACATCAATTACTATTTAGAGCAAATTGATCAGTTACAAGGTTCATTATTATCGGAGTAACGATCTAATCCTTAACGTCGATGATCGTTATAAAAGTGTTGTATGTCCAGTTACTAGTCATATATATGTAAGTTAGTCATACTGTTAGAAATTACATCTCTAAAAAGATCGAGCTATCATTTCGTGATTGAACGCCTTTTTGGTTTTGTGACCTACTGTGCACTGTACTGTACTGTACATTGTACAGTACGGTACGGGAGTCCCGTACAGTAACGGGACGAAAGGAATGCGGTACACCGATGACGCTAATTAGTCGTGCTTCGCAAATAGTCATGCTTCTGTACTTTTTCGTGACACGCTGCACAACTAATTTTCTTCAAAGAGCTGAAAATTACTCAAAGACAGCGGATTTGGGCAGATCTCATTGAGCTGAAGCCAATCATGGTCTTAGATTTCTGAGGTAGCAAATATTACGAATACAATAACTGTTCAATTGTTCGACTTTCTATTCCAGAAATCGTAAACCATTATTAGTGATGGCCCGACTAATTAGCGTGATCGGTGTACCACATTCCTTTCGCTCCCTCTCTGTACCCGCATTCAGGACCGAGATCAAATTTAGGGATCGGATGCGCAGAAAACTGCGCATTATTCAAAATGATCCATCATGTATTTTTTAAATATGCACTCTTAATATTTGACTAATATTGCGAAACGCACACCTTATTAGCTAGCCGATTTATCTTAATAGGGTTTGAAAATCCATAAATACCTGACTACAGTAGCCAGCTGTTTCCTGTTAGCAATCTGGCTTAAGCATGCCGTCATGTCTAATCTACTGTAAAGACGGCGGTGACATCTGCTAAGGCCACCGTGGGCCGTTATCGGGCACAATTGGTGGACATTCATGCAATTGGGAAGTCGTTTGGTCTGTACTCTGCACTGTTGCAAGTTCATGCCCTGTAGTTTCCACATAACAGCGTTGGTGGGTTACATCTACTTCTGGCCAGATATAAATATACAAGAAGCTCGGAATGCCGACTTGCACGGGGATATTCTGCGAGCAAATCGGTTTCGAATCGGATTCCGCATGGTCCTGCTTGCCAATCTCCATGATAATTATTAGCCTAAAATAGAGATAAGGAAGATAAAAAGGAAACCAATTTAAATAAACAAGGGCTAGAAGCCTAAATAAGCCAAACCCCGACCGATTTTACTATCCGCTTAGATATTCGGGGTGCCTTTCACGATCCCTCGCTGTGCAGGCGCACCGTATTATGCGGCGCTCAAGTGCACGTGCCGAACGTAATACTCCGGGATGTCTGTCTCCATTCACTTCAAAATTCGCTCTCTGGTATACGTAGCCTCCAAACGACTGTCTTTGGGGTAGGTACCATGCGCCTCTATGGTGTGGTGCTGACTGCTGCAACCGTCTTGGCAATTGCCAATGCAGCTTCGGTGGTCGAAAACTCAATTCATGTACTCAGCACCCCAGACCAGCCGACTGCTGTCCAAAACGACATTACTTTCCAGAGGCTCCTGCGTGTGGTGAACGACGAGGACGAAGAGAGGGCCATCAATATCAACTCGATTCCTGGCGTAAAGAAGATCACAAACATGGTGGACAAGAGGAAGGCGTCAGGCTGGCTGAAGAAAGGAAAAGTAGCGGACGATGTCTTCACCAAGATGAAGCTGAACAAGGTAGCGGGCGAGAAGCTGTTCGAGGACAAAAAGTTCCTCGCCTGGGCTAAATACGTGGACGATTTCAATATGAAGAACCCTGACAAGGCAACGTCGATGATCCCGACATTGACGAAGAACTTTGGCGACGACGCTGTGGGGAGAATGATCGAAGCTGCGACGAAGATCGAAAGTACGAAGAGACTTGCGACGAGCTTGCAGACTCAGCAGATCAAGTATTGGCAGAGTCTGGGGATGTCTACGGACGATGTCTTCAGAGCTCTGAAGCTCGACCGCAAGCTGGACGACGTTCTTACTGATCCGAACTTGTTGGTATTCAACAAGTACCTGGTTGACTTTAATACGTGGAACCCTGGAAAGTCGACGACGATGGTCGACACGCTCAGGAAAAGCTATGGTGACATTCCCGTTGTAAAGATGCTTGAGGCCGCGAGTAAGGTCGAAAGCACGAAGGGGATCGCAACGAGATTGCAGACCCAGCAGATTGATATCTGGAAGCAGATGGGACTGGACAGTGACGATGTCTTTAAACTGCTGAGCCTTGACCAGGGCGTGGACAACTTGTTCTCCAATCCGGGGTTCAACATCTGGGTCAAGTACTTGGACGACTTTAACGCGAACAACCCCGCGAAGAAAACGACGGTGTTCAACACACTGCGCAGCCACTTCTCCGATAATATGCTTTCTCAGCTGCTAATTGCGGCAAAAAAGACCCCAAGCACGGAGAAAATTGCTACCAGGTTGCAAAACCAACAGATCAAGGTCTGGCTAGACAGGAAAGAATTCCCGGATAGTGTCTTCAAGTTTCTCCAGCTTGACAAGGGCGTGGACAACCTGCTGACGAATCCGCAGCTGAGCACGTGGGTCAAGTACGCATCGCAGTACAAGATTGAGAACCCCTTCACGACGCAGGCGACTATGATCGGCACATTCTCAGCGCACTACAGCGACAAAGCTCTGACAAAAATGCTTCAGGAGGCGAAGAAGGTTCCGAAAACGAAGAAATTGGCGACGGATTTGGAGATTGCTCTGATCAAGAAGTGGAGGCTTACTCGCGCGAATCGGGCGACCTAGTAGTTGAGCAACGCTAACAATGTAAAGACTCCGGTGGGCTCGATAAGGATGGATAGGTTGTGTCTGTTGCTCCTGCCAATAGATTTTACATGTTCCAAAGTTTGTAAAGTTCAGTCTACAAGAAAAAAAAACACACACACATCCCAAAGCACGATAACACTTTGCCCCCCCCCCCACGTGGATGACGACGACGAAGGGGGGGGGGGGAGGCTTGATGCTTCCACCATCAAGAAGGCCAAGTGCGTGCACACCTCCGTCTCCATGGATAAACTCACATGTCAACCAAGCAACGATGAACTCCAAGACGGCGGCAGGCGTTATCAAAAAACTGGAAGTCACGTAGATTCTGGGCTGGTTGGCTGGACAAGGCAGGAGATAATCTTCTCATCCGCCCGGATCAGTATTTGAACACCTTCAACAAGGAGGATCCCGATGGATATATGGCGATGGTAACAACGCTGGCAATTCAGTACGGCGATGATAGTCTCTGTGGACATTGAGGAAAAATTACGATGATGATGCGTTCTTGGATGATATATCGCGGTAGAATAGGCGCCAGCAACGCAGAATGCGAAGCGTGCGGAAGGTGAGCTGTTTAAAAGAGCTCGACGATGAGTGGATCGAACAACGTGATGGATCCGAAGACGAACTGCAGTGCGTCCAAGCTGCAAAAAGGAAATGCTCACCGAATTGATCTTTGCTAGAAAAAAAACAGTCGAAAGCAGTCGCGAAGCTTCTGCACGTGAAGGCTAAGACCGATCCTAGCTGGCGTTTGTGGAAAATATAAATATAAGAACCTTCTCGAAGAGATTACGACGAATGCCAGCGGTAGATATTTGCATAGTGGACATTGCTCAGGCTACACAGCTCGTTACTCATTACCGGTACTGTTACTAGTCGGTTCGGCTAAGCCGAAGTTCCTACAGAAGCTGTAGAAGCGGGTACGACTTTTGCCAAAGTTTCTTGTGTGGACTCTTTACTTTATTTCTAACTTTTGGACAAGTCCAGTGTTGCAGAAGTTGTGAACTAGATGCAAAGCAGTCTGGTTACAGTATTCATTAATTCATGTTGCTGCTGTACGTAAGTATGTTCCAGACTGGAACTTCCAGCTCGCTCATCATGCCGGAGCGACCGCTGTAAGTTTCCGCAATGTCTTTCTTCTTTTCTCCTAAAAAAATACTGGAGCTCGGTCGGAAACCCTAATTCTAAGTAAGACTGCTAAAAATGACATAAGTGCTGTGCCGCTCTGCCAGCACGCAGCACCCAACCCAAATTTATGTTTTACGATCGAGTTCGATATAGCATCCTATCTCGAAGTATCCCTGGCTTAGTTTCCTGCTGCGTGCCTCAGTAGTTCCAGCCTCATCCTTTCAAGCATCAATTTGTTGTTCAAAGCGGCCTGCAGGTTGGCAGCCATGTTCCTCGTCGGCGTGTTACTCTTCGCCGCATTGAACATCTTCAACAGAGCAGCGTCGTCGTAGTTGGCCCGTAAAGTATCAATCAAGGGCGTGGCCACCTTCTTCTGCACGGTGAAGTCGTCAACGTACTTGGTCCAGGCGTTCAAGTTCGGGTTGGTCAGAACGGTGTCCAGATTCTTGTCCAAGCTCAGCAGCTTGAAAGCGTCGTCCGCAGACGTCTCAAGTTTCTGCCACGACTCCATTTGCTTCTTCTGCAACGTAGTCGCGATTTCCTTTGTCCCTGACATTTTCAATGCTCCTTCAAGCATCGACGACAGAGTGGGTTCACCGTATCGGCTGATCAGAGACCCGAGAATAGCCTTCTCAGGGTCCGTCTTCGTGACCAAGGCCGTGTAGGTGTACCAAATCTTGAAATCCGGGCTGTCGAAAAGCTTGGTGCCGGCCTTGTCAAGTTTGTACGTGGTGAAGACTTTGTCGGGGGATTTCCCTTTCTTGGCCCAACGCAGCAGCGTTCCGGGGGTGATTTTCGTCTTGAACAGGCCAGACAACTTCTCGATGCCAGGGATGGACTTGATTTTCTCGAGCCCGGGGATCGCCTTGATGTTGAACGCCCTCTCCTCGTCATCCTCTTCTGCAGTATTGTCCGCCCTCAGAAGCCTCTTGGGAGCAACGTGTTGCTCTCCAGTGACTGAGAAGTCAGAGACCACCAATTTGGAGTGAGTCGCTGCCGAAACAACATCGGCGCTTGAAAAGAGGGTGGCAACAGCGATAAGGACGACGTAGCGGAGTCGCATGGCTGCAGCTGTCCGTTGATCAACAGCACCGAGAGAAGAAGCCGAAGTGAGGTCGATGCGTTGGCGGTACCAGTAACCGTGCCGCACAGAAAACTATACGAAGTAATAGACAAGCCGTACCATCTGTGGATCGCTGAGAAAAGAACATACATGTACACATGCACATCTACTCAGTAGATTCTACTGTAATGGAGCGATTCCCGCGGGAATCGCTCCAATAATGCGGCGTGACGACTCGTCACTGACGAGAGCAACGAGAGCAATTGTTGTGCTTAAGTGATTTGGCTCAATTTTCGTTTAAACTTTTTGCCCAGATTTTAATGTCTTACTTCAGACCGCAGTACTCTATGCCGGTCCGGCATACAGTACTGCGGTCTGAAGGCATTGCCGGTATACAGTTGGTACTGTACAGTATATTAATACATGTACAAACTCTGTAGTTAACGGATCCCAAACCTTGATCTCCATATTGAGCTGAGGAACGTTCACATTCCACATGATCTAATGGGACATAACGGTGATATACATACCGTAAAAGTTGGCTTCAGTGCGACACCAGTTTTTTTCAATTGAGTCGTTTTTATACAACATTATTAGATTATAGGAGCGCTCGTAGAAGGGAGCAATTCGGCGCCTCTTTAACCAATCACGCATCTGTATCATCATATCTGCCAACATCATGGCTCTTTTATCTTTACAAAAACTGATCGTCCAATCATACTGGGCGAAATGTTCGACTCGCGTTACAGCACCTTTAATACAACGTCACGACCCCTACTTAAAGCACCCGTAACCTGATAAAGCGCCTTTAGTTTGCCGCATGTCACCGATTGTGTACGTAAAGCGCCATTAACACATAAAGCGCCATTAACCGTTGCAACGCGTCTCGACGCCAAATCAACGTTAGTTTGGGCAACTTCGGCAGCTGACTGATACAGTATGCTAGCCGAAGTCGCACGTGGGCATGATAGCGCTCAGTCAACTGCCAAGCTCCAACTGCTGCACCACTACCAGAGGTACTCAGTAAGCTCTGGGTCGTGGTCTGCACCGGCGTCATCGCAGGCGGCGCGCAAGGCAACGACAGCTCCTGCCAAGGAGGAGCGTGGTTATACGCAGCAGGGCAGCTAAAGAACACAGCACGACGGTCGAGCATGATATCCAAGCACACAAGAACGCTGGCAGTATGAAGCCGGAGACTATTCTTCCTTATCTTCCAGTTCGTCGCGAACACCGGCCTCATGTTATGCTGGATCGACGAGTCCTTCACGCGGTGGTCTGTCCGGTGATTTGGGGTGCAGTGACGACATCGAGTTCGGTCGACTTCGTACATTTACTCATTGTTGCGCCGTGACGACGGGTAAGTTTTTTTTCTCTCGCTAGAATCATTAAATAGTCTTGAAGCCGACAGACCCTGGTGTGATGTTTAGAACGCCCGTGATCATGAACCGAGGATGACTTCCGCACAAACTCTTGGAAGAACACATTGCGCGTGACAAGAAGGCGGGGATTGGCAAGGTTTCGTTTATCAGTCTTCTCCGCCACGGAGAAGTCGTATGTGCTGTTGCTGTGGTGTGGATAAGCTCACTACACACTCCAGCTCCGACCCAGTATGCGTGCGTCGTTGCTACTGCAGAAAAATACGGTGAGACTTGCACTATCGTTGTTCCCTGAGACGGAAATCTATTTTATTATTGCGAGATAGATCCTGGGTCACTAGTGCTACTTCCAGTCTACCTAGCAGATGCATTAATACAAAAAATAAAACGAATGCGAAAATCGTGATAGCTTGGCTGTTGAAAGTTTGCGCTTTCAACAGCGTACTCTCTGCAACCACTGATGTCGATCATCAAACCGGTCGTCTTGAAGTCGTGTAGTGATACTGCGCCTGCCAGCTCTAGCTATCACCATCTAGACAGTCTTGCCGAGGTGCTGCATAATGCGTGCATACGATTGAGAATATTTCGCGATTGCTGAGGTGTCACAGGGCGCTCTAATATCATATTTTACATACAAATTATTGGGAAGCACGGAAAAATGTCATACATCATCACGAAAACTTACGGAGGTTGTCCACGAGGAATGATGTGATACACTTGGGATTGGCCCTAGCTTCAACTAAGGTTGATAATGTCCTGAGAACAGTCGGGTGAGCATCGACAGAAGCCGCGCCCAGGTACGAGCTCGCGATCTCGAAGTTAGT
>JAHQIV010001549.1:0-11172 GCA_030463285.1 Phytophthora europaea
CGTCGGGACTGTGGCGCGCGTCGTGCAGCTCACGCGCATGCAAGGAGGCGTGGCCGGCCTCTCGGTGCTGGTGCAAGGGCTGCACAGAGTGCAGCTGCAAGACGTGGCCCAGACGAGGCCGTATCTCGTTGGGTCTGTGCAGCGGCTGGTGGCGCCGGTGCCTGTGAAGGGCGAGAAGACGGAGGAGACGGCGCTGACGCTGGAGCAGTTGGCGCTGAGACTCAAGCACTTGACCCAAGAGTACCTCGAGACGGCCAAGAGCGCGCCGCTGTTGCGGAGAAGCAATGGACTCGTGGATGCCATTGGCAACTCGTCGGCGGGGGAGCTGGCGGACGTGGTGGTGTCGTATTTGAATGTGGCTGTGGATGAGAAGCAGCAAGTGCTGGAAGCGGTGCCCGTCGCTCTGCGCTGTGAGCTTGCAGTGGCGTTGCTGGAGCAAGAGACGGAGAAGGCGCGGCTGCAACGCAAGATCCAAAGTGAAGTGCAGGACAAGTTGGAGGGGACGCGCAAGGAGTTTCTGCTTCGACAGCAGCTTGAAGCTATCAAGAAGGAGCTTGGAGAGGCGGGTGATGACGGAGCTGGAGGAGAAAACGCCAGTGAGATTAAACTGCTGGAAGATCGGTTGAACGCGCTGAATCTCGAACCCAAAGCTGCCAAAGTCGCTCAGCGTGAGCTCCGCCGTCTTAAAGGCATGACTGCTATGCAGCCGGAGTACGGCATTCTACACAACTACCTCGAGTTCTTTTCCGAACTGCCTTGGAACGCGTCGACGGCTGATTCGCTGCTAGTGGAGCGCGTGCGCAAGCAGCTTGACGCGGACCACTACGGGTTGGACAAAGTCAAGAAGCGAATCACCGAGTACATTGCTGTACGTAGCCTCAAGCGTGACATGCGTGGTCCGATCCTGTGTCTCGTTGGACCGCCTGGTGTTGGGAAGACTTCACTAGGTCGCTCAATTGCCGCGGCCACAAACCGTAAATTCGAGCGTGTTGCGCTTGGTGGAGTTCACGACGAGTCTGAAATTCGAGGCCACCGTAAGACCTACGTTGGCGCTATGCCGGGTTGCATTCTTAATGCGCTTCGCCACGCTGAGACGAACAACCCGGTACTGTTGCTGGACGAGGTGGACAAACTGGGCAAGGACTTCCGAGGTGACCCGGCTAGTGCGCTGCTGGAGGTGCTGGATCCCCACCAGAACAACACGTTCACCGATCACTACCTGAACGTGCCTTTCGATTTGAGCCGTACCCTTTTCCTAGCTACAGCCAACAGCTTGGACACGATTCCGGGTCCTTTGCTTGACCGCATGGAGGTCATCGAACTCACTGGATACAGTGTGGAGCAAAAGGTGGAGATTGCTCGGCGCTACCTTCTTCCTCAGCAAATCGAGGCCAATGGTCTCCGAAAAGACATGGTCCGCGTGTCGGATGAAGCACTGCGCTACCTGATAATGCGATACACCCGCGAAGCTGGAGTACGTGATCTGGAGCGGCAGGTCGGTGCGCTGTGTCGTTATGTGGCGGTTGATGTTGTGCGCGAACTGGATGAAACCAAGCAGAAGACAGAGGGCAGTGTTGATCGGCTTGCGTCATTCGACCCGATCTACATCGACAAGAAGATGATCCGTTCCATCCTTGGGCACGAACTCGTATTCAACGAGGTTGCTCTGCGCTCTAGTGTGCCTGGCGTGGCGACAGGCATGTCCTGGAGCACAGCTGGAGGATCGATTCTCTTCGTTGAAGCATCGTGCACGCGGCGCGCACCTTTGAATAAGGTCGCTACATCGAACGCGTCAGCGTTGACTAACTCTGCCCCCACCCTGAAGCTTACTGGTAAGCTAGGGGACGTCATGAAGGAGTCAGCACAGCTTGCACTCTCGTGGTTGCTCGTGAATGCGCACCTCATCGACCTACCACGTGTGGAAGGCAGCGGAGAGTTGTCGGGACCGAATGCGCTGTCGCTAGATGAAATTTCAAGTGTGCATGTCCACTTTCCTGAGGGAGCCATCCCCAAGGACGGCCCATCAGCTGGTGGTGCAATCGTGTGCGCACTGCTATCGGTGATTTCAGGTCTTCCTGTTCCTATCGACATTGCCATGACAGGAGAGATCACTTTGCGCGGCGTCATTCTGCCTGTTGGGGGTATTCGGGAAAAGGTGCTTGCAGCTATTCGCGCTGGCATCAAGCGCGTAATTTTGCCTCGTGGAAATAAGAACGAGGCTGAGGAGCTACGCAAGGAATTTGCTGGCGTATCCACTGGCAGCTCGCGCGAGCGTGACAATGGCAAAGATCGGGTTCAGCTGCTGTTCGTGAGCGACCTGCGCGAGCTGATTCAACTCGTTTTCCACATGAATGTGCGTGAGGACGCAGGTGTAAGACGACTCAAAAGTTCTAGCTCGAGAGGTGGAGTCGACTACACCTCCGATCCTGTGCTGCTGAGCATGCTGTAGTGCTGCGGTTTGGCTTCGTTTTTTTTATTGTTTTCAAACACTCACCCATTCGCAATCTTGATCAATTACTACGTAGTAGTCTTTAATCGTCTCGTTAGCGTTCAAGATCTCTCCTTGGGTACTAAAAAAACCACACGCAACTCTCCTTGGCCTGACCAGCTCGCTTGTCTCGGTGCGCACATTACAGCACTAAGTGGTGTTGAGTGGGTGGAAGGAGTTTGTGACGTACGGGTAGTACTCGACCTGCGACGAGCCTGAAGAACCCTCTTCCAGACCCGAAAACTGCGCCGGCTGCAGATGCGCATACTTCTTTGACAGCACTGCACGCAATTTCTTGTCTTTGCCTGAGTGAGGCTAGTGTAACAAATGCACATTGCGAGTTATCGTTAGAAACATAACCACGCTTGCTCCATTGTGGAAACAAACGTACTTTGTACATGGCAACGACGAAGTTCACGGGGAGACCATAGCGAAGCACGGACTCCACGAAAACGCGAATCATCTGCACAAGAATCAGCATAAAGTTAGCCTCTTGGATAGTAGATCGATCTGCTTTTCTCATAGATCGCACCTTGATATGCATCCATGCAATAAACGTTTCTCCAAAGTGCGCCTTGCACCAGCGGATCAGGGCCGACCAGAGTCGATCGACCTCCACTTCCAGCTCAGCGATAGCTTCTTCGTTGGACGCGTGACTTGTTGGATCGAAGTTGAACTCACGGACCACAAATCGCTTTTCCTTGGCACGCGTCTTGAAGTCCTCGATGTAGTCCACAGTGGTGCCAGGCTCGAAGTTTCCTTCCTTGTCCAGAAATCCCGGCTGGTACTGGCCCTTAAGCAGCGTCACTGTGTATACAGCAGAGTCACCCTCCTCCATCAGTTTGCGTGACGATCCCGGCACCACAGGAGATCCGCGCACATTTCCACGAGAGCCCTTCGGACCGTACTCCGCAATCTGGTCACCAATCTGCGCGTACTCATTCAGCCACTGCTCCTCCAGGTTCTTTGGCACGATCACCACCATCGTTTGCAGATACTCCGTGTTCACAAAGTCCGACGTGGACACGACGTCGGGCGTCAAGACATCGTTCAGGTTCGCCACCATCAGATTACCACTACCACAAGCCACGACCCACAACAATCAGTCCAACGCCCCCTGGACTAACAGCTCAACTGCAACCAACGCATACCCTTTCTTGCGCTGCAGACCAATGAGCTGCTGCTTCTTCTCCGCGTAGCGCGTGCTCAATTGCTTGAGTTCCTCTTCGATCTTCCCCACCGACTGCAATTGCAATACACCAGTAAAGCATCAGGCCTCCTACCAGGATCCCTACAAGAAGCACTCCAGTGTAACAACCCCCTACCGACTGGATAATGCTGACGATCTCGGGTAGCGGTCGGCGGTGTGGATGCTTGGCCTCGTCCCACGAGAAGAAACTCAAATAGCGCTCCACCGGCACTGCATCAACCCCCACAAAACCCAGCGATTAGCACGAAACTCCACGCCAGCGACTCAAATTTTTCTCTCTTTGCGACTGACTGCACCTCCATCCACCGTGAGCGCCTGGTCGCCCTTATTCAGGTCGTGGAACTGGCGCTCGATCTTGCGCACGACGCTCTCGATCACCAGATCCACGCGGTTCAAGTCGTCGCTCAGGGCCTGCCCAGAACGCCAGAAGAGTCAGTGCACAGAGCCAGCGCCACAGCAGCAGCCTCCGACGCACCATGAGCGAGTCCAGCGTCCCCACGAGCAGATCCGACGGCAGCTCCACGCGCACGCAGTCTGCAGAGCAGAGCAGGCGGGAGGATAGAGAGGTTTGGCTACAGGACTGGACCACGAGATGGGATGGGGCGTACCGGCGTAGTCGTGGCGACTGGAGGCGGTCTCCGCCTTGAGCGACAGGAACGTCGTCTCGGACGAGCTGTTGCCCTCGTTCGGGACGGACACCAGCCACACGCTCATCTACGCAGCACACTTCAGCTTCGTCTTCACGGAATCTACCTCTTTGATGAGATCCTTTTGGGCCGCTAGTCGCACTTAGGCGGGAGTTGATCGCACTTTATCGAAAAACGAGCCGAGTTGAAGTTGGCTTCAACCTGCACGACAAGTTGTCTTCGAGAGAAATGCTGAAGCTGAGTCAGCTCAGCTGAAAGGGACTCCTTGTTTTTTTTTACTATTGAGCTATGCCGTGTAAATCGTTTATGGACCGATACAGGTGACAATGCGTGATACATGACATGTATTGTATGGCCAGAAGCACATTAAAACAGCTCTCGCTGCTCTTCCGCTGCGTGGACGACTTCGTCGTCCAGATGCCAAAGTCCGTCAGGCCGTCCAGGAGACAATCGTATCTCCTGGCGCCAGTGTGTGTCCGTACGGGCAGCGCCACCTATTTTATTTTTCTCTCCATCAATCACTAGCACTATTCGTCCTCTGTCTGCTTCTCCGTCGACACTCGGTGGAGCCTTCGACTTGGTCGCTCGTTAGACCACTCGGGCGCATGCCTCGGGCGCCTACCCTCGTGCAGTCACACGCCGAACTTGAACCGCCACTGCAGTCCTAGTCGTGCCCCCGTTGAGCGTCGTGAGTCGCTCGCAGCACGTAGTCGTCCTCGTTATCGGTCTGCTCGTCAGTCGCCGCGTCCGTGACAAGCTTCGCGCTGGCCTCGGCCGCCTTCTTATTTCTTGATCACAGCCTCCTCCAGTAGGCGCAATCCACTGTTTGCCCTCTTGGCAAAATTACAACTGAGAGCGTGCCAGCACGCCTCGCTCATTGTGGTGAGGTGCGGGCAACTTCCCAGCGTCCAGAACAAACCTTGAGCAAACTTGAATCGCCAAACGTAAGGTCTAAGCTCGGAGGGGCTCCGAGTCTTAGAGTCTCAGCTGAACGATCTCAGCTGGACTCGACGAAGACTCGGCCGAGACATCCAAGATCGAACCCTTGGTCCGACGCGGCGTGTGCGCCTCCCTTGCGATCCCCTTGACGGGTCTTGCTGGGGCTACGCTTTGGGCCCAGACGTCAGCCAGCCACACCAACCTTGACCCCAGTCCAGTTGTCTTCAGATGTCTCCAAACGAAGCCGCCCCTCCACTCAACAGGCCTTCATCTGCACGTGTCCTGGCCCAATCAGCCCCGGGTTTTCTTCAATGTAGACACGATACTCCACAATACACTCCCCACACACCTTCTCTGCTTCATCCAAGACCACAGACCTGGTCTTCCTTGCTTCTTCACTGCTCCAGCTGAGAGCCGCGTACACAGATCTTCACTCGCCCCCCGACCTAGGGTGGTTCCGAGAATTGGCTCGGGTTGAGCCTGTCTTGATCCAGGGTTCTCGCCTCTGCGCCCTGGGACTTCCGCGCACCACGTCTTGACGTAGACGACATGGCCGAGCTGAGAACCACTATCCCAGGCTCAGCGCCACACGAAATCCACCCAACAGCTCTGAGAATCACTATCCCAGGCGCTGTTCTACCGAAACCTCAGAGTAGATCACCTTCTAACCGAAAATATGAAATACACACTGGGTGCAGCCGCCTAGTTCGGCCTGCCGACGTGTAATGAATTGAAATAGTCAAATAGGCACCCCTTCACACCGAGGCACACCCAAATGGTCTGTATGGGGCTTCAGTTTTGATGGAGTCTCCTCAGACACCTTTTCCACAGGTACACACTTACTCCTGCGGCCTTCGGGGCAAATTCGATTCTGATTAATACTTTACACATGCAAACAAAGCCCTATCAAGGGGGGGGGCGCTCGGCGTCGTTCGGAGCGCACCCAAACAGAGGTGAAAAGATCGTCTTGCGAGCTGCCTGCAAGCCAACGGTGAGCGGCGCTTCAACATGAGTCGCGCTTCAACATGAGTCTAGCCAATGACTGGCCGAGCTCAGATAAGTCCAGCGACGTCAGGCAGTGACTCAGCGATGCTTCAGCGATGAGTGGCGAATCCCAGGTCTCCCATTGGCTGGCTGAGGTAAGCAATCAGGGTGCGTCGGATTGTGCCACAGCTGATTTATGTCTGTCATCACTTGATGACGCGACCTTCCAGCGTACGACAATATTTCGGGCATCCGTCGGCGACTAGCCAAGACCCCCTGGGCTCAGATAAGATCCATACCGAGAATTCAGAGTCAGTGTCCACTAGCGTCCACTTCCGCTGAGACCCCACTCTGTCTGCTGAGACTCAAGATGACTTGCTGAGCTCGCGTGTACAACCCTGCGATATCTGAGCTCCGTCGTGACTAAGCCAGACGTTCTCCGCTGAGACTCACCATCTTCAGGACCATGACTTCTGAGCTCTGTAAATCACTGCTGACGGTGCTTGAGCTTAGCCATACTTGACCTGGGCCCTTCGAGCTGAGCGCGGATACTATCGACATCACCATTCTTGAGCTCAGCGAACACCCATCAAAGCAGGGCGAACTCAGCCCCACGTGGTTCGCGGGCTCCCAGAGTCCATCAGGTTCAGAGTTTCTCCGATCAAACCCACCGCTTTCAGCGTGATCCCGCAGAGTCATCTTCAGCACAGCTTGGTCATCCCATACTCAACTCCAAATATCTGTACCACGCAATCAAAGGCCGCTCACGTAGGCTTCGGAAAGTAGTCGTCGGCTCTGGGCTGCGCTCCCATGTTTCAACTGACAACAGGGTACGTACTTCCGAGCCGGTTAAAGTCAGCACCACCATCGTTGGGGTCCCATTCTTCAACCAATCACAGGCGTCTTTCGGCTGAGAGTGGTCACTGGCAGATGCTCGATGAGTTCTCCGAAAGGTCTGAGGGGAGCCTCGTCACAACCGTCCCTTATGAGGACCGAGTCCAAAGAGATCAATCACAAGTCGGTCTCGGCACTCATAACCAAATATGCCAGTGATTGCCTCGTCCCGGTCTAGTCGGATCTTGCCGAATTTGTGGTCTGCAATATTAGACCATTCAGCAATTTCCAACGCCGAGCACGCACGGCATCTCCAACTTCTTCAGATTTCTCAGGTCGCGATGGCCAACGCTTCTACGGCCGACCCGAAGCACCCCACGTCGGCTTCGGGCAATGACGAGACTGATGTGGGACAGCAGGTCACTCCCGCGGCTCCTGTTGTTCTGCCTCCACGCCAGCGGCGTCTGACGCTTCCTCCAGCGCCTTTCGCAGCGATGCACCCGTTCTAGCGGGGTCCGGCAGCTCCACGCCTCCCGTTTCCACTCCTGCCTCGCCTCCAAGGACTTCCTCCGCTCTGGTCGGCGCACCCGCGACTTCCGGTGGGATGCCGGCGGCCACCAGTACGCCAGTGGCGGTTCCTGGGGCGTTGCAGGAGCCCACGAGCGCTTTACCAACGGCTCAACAGCCTACAGTGGCAACCGGGCTTCCGGCATCGATGACTCTGTCGGCGGACGCATTGCTGGCGGCGTCCATGCTCGTGAGGCAACTCCAGACGGTTTCCTCGGGGGCAAGCGCGCGCCAGGACTCGTCATTTCTCCGCTCGGCGTCTCCTCCTGCCGTCCAACCTGCGTCAGCTGCTCCCACTGCGTCTACCAGGACGGTGCCCGCCACCCTCCGCGACCTTCATCGGGGCAGCACCTTCGCCGGCACTACTGACGGCCTTTCGCGGGTAATTCCTCTCCCGCGACTCAGTGATGCCGAGCTACGGCGGGGGGGGTCGCAGAGCTACGGCGGGTGAGTTCGCTGGCAGGAGGTGACGCTACTGCGGAAGTGCTCCATCCGGGATCTCATCGGCTGGCGGACCCCGCTAACTTCCGAGTTCGTGTGGCGATGGAGCGTGAAGCCTTAGCTCTCGCTCAGGTCTACGGAGTGGACGAGTTGGCTCTGCGAGCTGTGAACACCGTTCGGTATCTGCAGGTTTCCGTTCAGCGGGTCCTGACGCTTGAGCGAGGGGGTCCACTCCAAAACGATTCGGCTCAGGTCGTGCACTGAGGGCAGAGTGTGCTCAGCTTGTGGCTGATCTCGCCTCTCAGAAGGCTGAGTACGAAGCCAACATGGCTGCGTTAGAAGCTGCTCAGGCTGATGCTATGTTGAGCACTCCTGCACCCACTCCGGTTCCAGCTTCCAATCTTCCTCCACCGGGTAAGCTTCAAGCCGAGATCGACGCTCTTCGGGCAGCTGCCGGGCGCCTCAGCTGTGAGAAGTCCGACTTGCAAGACCAAGTCTTGACATCGACTCGGGAAGTGGACCAATTGCAGAGGGCTCAGGATCTACGTGACAAGCGTATCGCTGAGCTTGAGGCTGAGCTTGCTGGGGTCAGGAAGTTCTCCGCTGCGGCGTTGATGGACTTCACGGACTTCCTGGCGGGGAACACCAATCTCAGCGGCCACTGGAAGCGGTTGCTCGAGTTACTTCGGCACTATCAGGAGGACCAAACTGTTCCGGCTCAATTCCGGACATCGCTCCAAGTCTCGGCTCGGGATGAGGACTCTGACGATTGTGAGCCATATGTGCCACAAGAGGGCAAGGCTGCAGCTTCCAGTCTACCTTCAGCGAGTAAAGGTCCGACTGAGTCACCCAAGCCCAGGACGCCGCTCAATCCTCCCAGCGGTCCACCTCCGAGACCCGCCACGACTGGGAAGTCTGGTCGCAAGATGCCCAGACTATCTCTGTCAGGTACTCCGTCACCAAAGGGGATCAAGAAGACTAGTCGTTCGGCAAGTCAAGACAGCGGCTCAGGAGACCAGGAGACAATCGACTTGACGCACTCTTCAACCAGTACCCCAAGCTCTAATCGAGCAATGTTGTACGTAGACCGACTGAAACTGGCTCAGCGCCCGCGGAGGTTCAAGCCGGATAAAGCTCGGCCTCTGAAGGATTCCCCATCTCGCGTTTCTGAAGCTAAGGCCATGAGTGCAGTCCCCAGCCAGTTCCTCTGGGATTACGTTCGTGCTGACGTCCGTGAACTCATGCTCAACGAGTGCAGTTCTGGGACGCCGTGGCGGAGGTTCGCAAGAAACAAATGCTGCACGACCAGTTCGGCAAGTTCGCGCTGACCGAGACGCTGATCTCCGCTATCTACTGGGAAGCTTTGGACCGGACTCCGTGGACTTCGTTCGTTCCAGACCGGTACTACGAAGCAGCCTTGAAGGAGGTTCTGGATCCCGCCTTCGACAGGGTCCCTGAGAGTTGGGACCCTCTGTCAATCGATCCACGTCCAAAGTCGCCTCCAAGTTACGGCGGGTCACCGTTTCAGCCCAGCTCGTCGGATGAAGAAGAAGATGACCCCAAGACGGACAAGACTTTCCGTAGCAAGGCTGCTGCCGGTTCCGGCTCGATCCATACTTGGGGTCAGAAGTCATCGTCCAGCGGCAAACGCCCTCGGGGTTCTTCAGCTCCCAGCGGAGCGACCAAAACCCCGAAACTCTCAGCTCAATCTTCCGCTGGCCAGGCTGGGCGAGCCAAAAGCAACATCCCTGAGCAGGCCGAAGATGATGGAGTGATCGAGAGGCCCAGGCGAGGTAGCTGGTTCCACTACGGGATCCGAGTCCAAGAACTACTCCATCAGACTATCGGTTTTCCACGCTACATGCCCATGAAGGCGATGATGAAACACCTTCACCTTCGTTGGAGGGCACCGGAATATTGGAGGCTTCTGCAGACAACTCCTTGGGACGAGATGTGGAAGAATCGCGTGCGGACACTCGTCTTCTTCCAATACAGCGACATGCACCCAGACATGGACCAAGCTATCGCATCAATAGCGGGCGTTTGCGCGCTGGTTCTTCTTCGATGATTGAGGCTGGGCTCCTGGGCCTGAGACCAGTCAGCTGAAGCTGCATGACTACTTCAGGGCCCCAAAACAGCTGGGTGTCTTCGTCCATGATGGCATTGCCGTCCTTGTCCAGCGAAAACCAACTCGAGATTCGCTCATCTGAGCGGAAGCTGTCAACAGCGGATCTGAGGGCGGCCGAACATAGTATGGTGTTGATCCAACTGCACTCTTCCAGGCAGTCAGCTCAGATCTGATGAAATGTCCAATCCGCTCAACTTCCAGTCGGATCTGAGCCTCAGACACTCCTAATACTTCAGACAAAGTATGCCAAGCTGGGACTTGATTCCGAAATTCATATCCAGCTTGCCATATTGTCTTCTCTTCTTGCGTGCGGTTGCCCCTGTATGACCACCATAAAACAGCTCTCGCTGCTCTTCCGCTGCATGGACGACTTCGTCGTCCAGATGCCAAAGTCCGTCAGGCCGTCCAGGAGACAATCGTATCTCCTGGCGCCAGTGTGTGTCCGTACGGGCAGCGCCACCTATTTTATTTTTCTCTCCATCAATCACTAGCACTATTCGTCCTCTGTCTGCTTCTCCGTCGACACTCGGTGGAGCCTTCGACTTGGTCGCTCGTTAGACCACTCGGGCGCATGCCTCGGGCGCCTACCCTCGTGCAGTCACACGCCGAACTTGAACCGCCACTGCAGTCCTAGTCGTGCCCCCGTTGAGCGTCGTGAGTCGCTCGCAGCACGTAGTCGTCCTCACGCCACTGCAGTCCTAGTCGTGCCCCCGTTGAGCGTCGTGAGTCGCTCGCAGCACGTAGTCGTCCTCTCTATCGGTCTGCTCGTCAGTCGCCGCGTCCGTGACAAGCTTCGCGCTGTCCTCGGCCGTCTTCTTCTTGATTGCCGCCTCCTCCTGTAGGCGCAATCCACTGTTTTCCCTCTTGGCAAAATTACAACTGAGAGCGTGCGGTGCTCTCACCCCAGCCGCCAGCACGCCTCGCTCATTCAACC
>JAHQIV010001550.1:0-11166 GCA_030463285.1 Phytophthora europaea
GTTAAAGTCATTTTCACAATCGCTGTCCGCCATTTCATTTATCAGGTTCCGCTCGTCGCTAGTCAGCTTGCGAGTTTCTGTAATGTTGCGTTTGATGTGCACTAGGCAGTACCGGTGTCCTGCCTGCGGGAAGGTTAATTCGACTGCCTTGATGAGCCCCTTCATTCGATCCGATACAGCTGTGAAAGCTTGCAAGGAGCCCAGAGCCTTCTTGACCAACGCCAAAAACCACGTCCAGTGGTCCGCATTTTCCACTGGTACCAGCGCTAGCGCAAACGGTGTGACCTGCTTATTGTAATCTTTGCAGGTCGCAACCAGGAAAACACCGTAGGAATTCATCTCCGCCTTAAGGTGAGCGCCATCAAAGCCGAACATTCGCCGGGACATAATCGCAATACGAACCCCAATATTTGGGATGAAACATGCTCGCTTGAATGTCCTGTCAGGCTCAGTTTCGAAGTCCCATGTAGACTTAGGATTTTTGTCTGCCATTGCCGAGAGGTAGGACCGGAGCTTCTGGTAGCTCACTTCGCGGCTCATGAGTAGTGATGCCTCAATCTTGATCTTTACGCGTGCGATGGCGGATCGGCCAAGCTTCATTCCTTCTGACAGCAGGAACTTCTCGATAGCCTCTCCGGTCATAGTGGCAGTCGAACCATTGTAGACAGGGAGCATTTTCTGCTCAATCAGTGCCTTAGCCCTCGCAGTATCTTGTGTTGTGTTTCACAGCTTTGTTGCAGAACGAGGAACAGAGCCTTCAGCAAACGGAGTGGCCGTGAATCCGACATTTCGGAGATGGTTGTGGCAAAAGTTCGCCTTTGAGAACTGCCACCGTCCTTCTTTTCCTGAAACGTTAATGAAAAATGGACAGGATCCATCAGCAAAAGCCAGGTTCGAATCCAAAAATTGCTGACCATTGAGTTTTTTGCAGCGATACTTGGCATTCTGGCTGCTGCTGCTATCGACGTAAAGCTGAAATCCTGCTGTCAACGCGAATTGCTTACAACGACGCTGGATAGTCTTCTGATCCTGGTAAAAGTCAACTCCTATGTTGCGCTTTCCATCTTGGGCCGCACCATAATCTTCGTCTCTTGGGTTCTTGTCTTTTACGAGTGCATCTTCGCGCAACAATCCGTGCTCCTTGGCTAAAGCCAAGTCAGAGGCCTCCAATAAGAACGGTACAGCTCCAAAGTTCCTGGGCTTGGGTGCTGCCTTCTTCTTTTGCTTCGACATTGAGTCTGCAAATATCTGAATGCAAAAGTAGGGGTGAGCAGTTAGATGGGCATCTATCTACCGGTACAAAAATAGCGATGTGGAAGCAGTCACCAAAAATAATTTCTACCTCGATGTATTTTGCAATTTGTGATACATGTGATTGTGATTTGGTAACCACTCAGAAAAGAGCAAAGTGGACCAGGCTGGAGACATCTGAGTGGATAACCACTCAGATATGGAAATTCCTCGGGAAATCTCCCATGGAAACTGAAATGTGTGGGAGACTTGCCACTCACCATTGGCTGGCAGCCAGGCCTTCATTCCCTCTTTCTCTGCAGCTGCATACAACAAGTATGAGCGACAAAAAACGCAGGAACTACTCAGAAGAAGAAGACGTGATGCTACTGCGACAGGTCCTCGTGGATCGACCTTTTCAAGCCCAGCGATCAAAATCACCGGTGCGTGGGATGCTCTCGCTGCCAAGCTCGTGGCAGACGACTCGTTTTCGCGGCTCAAGTTGAGCGGGAAAAACGCGCAGTCTCGTTTTGACAAGCTTGTCTTTTGACAAGCTTGTCAAGACGAGACGACAAGAAAATGAGGAGAGCATGGCGGCCTCGGGCGTCTCCGAGGAGGAAAGCGAGAAAGCTTTGCTATTCGACGAGCTGATCGAGCTCGTTGACGACCACACTGAATCGGTGTGCGCTGCGAAGGTCGCGGCCACACTTCAGCGCCAGCGCGAGGAGGAAGCGTCTGCGACGGCTAGGCGCCTCGCGATGGAGACACTGGGAGAAGATCAAAAACGATCGCCTCAAGGCAAGCTGAAACGGGAGAAACTGCTGAAGGACATGCTGCTGGAGCTGAAGGAGAAGGAGCTGCAAGACAAAAGATAGGCGAGGGAGCTTATGGCCGCGCAGCGGGAAGCGGACAGAGCACATGCTCGCTTTAGTTCAGTCCGTGTCGAAAAGCATTGTAGACTTGATCAGTCTGAGTAAGAAGGACTAAGCTAAATAGAGCTAACAGGAGGGAATTATTTTTAGGGTGTTAAGTACTCGTCTAATGATGGAGGATCTACTCCAAAGTACTTACTAATCGAATTGCCGCCGTGCAAACGCGAACCTTGTCTTGAGGTCACCGAACTTCCACTCCACCGATTCTCTGACTGAGCTCATCATCTTATTGAACTTCTTCTCATTCGCCGACACTCTAGCTCCTTTGAAGCCCGACACCAGAAATGTCTGTATTCCATAGGCCGGGTCGCCCTAGATAATGTAGCCATTAAATACATCGTGATTGTCTGCCATATAATCAGCCAACATGCTTTCACACAGCAGTGTGATGTCATGCCGTCTCCCTTCCATTGGGCCCCAGCAGTGGAGGCTAAGCCGTCAGGCACGACAACCGCCTGAAAGTTCATGCAATGAACCCGCTTGTGACCGGAGTAAACTTGCTTCTGCAAGTTTTCTTTCTTGCCGGGGCGCGCACTTGGCCTGCACACAGGGTTCTTGGTCCCATCGATAAAGCCGAAAACATTTTTCATCGGGGCGCCGCAAAAGCATGAACAGCATCACAGTACATCTGAATTCGCTCAGCACAAACGCTCTTCTGGAAGTATATGATCTCTTGATATCTTTTGTACACATATAATACTATAAATAGCAGCATAAAAATTAGTAAAAAAAAATAGTCAACCTTCAAACAAGCAAGATAGTACCTATGTGGGTGAATAGCCGCGAGCGTGCGCTAGGAGAGGGCCCAAACCTCTGCATCATGTCGTAGTTGCGGTTGGGATGGCTGAGCCGGGGAAGCAGGATGCACACAGCCTCGGTTTTATGAGCTTTGTCGCGCTCAGATGTGATCACAAACTCGGGGAGCTCAAACAGGCGAGCCAGCTCCAATACGCCACGAACATCAAAGCGGAACTCCTTCTCAGCGTTTGCGTCAGCCATGGACGCGAGGTTGAAGCGGATCTCGGGGATGACGGGTCACTTCGGGTGTTCGTAGAGGGTCAGGAGCATGTACAGCTCCTTGCCGTTCAGGTCCAGCAAGAAGGGGAGCACGTCGTCCATTGCTAACATTGCCGAGGCTGGCGTCGGAGTGCTTTTGACGTGATCAAAACTGACGGGGTATGGTTGTGGCAGAAGCACAGCTGCGAAATCCCCGCCTAAATTCATCACTTCCGCTCCTACACCCATATGCTGTTTGTGGGAACAGGAGAAGGAGCTGGCATTGCGAAACCGCTCTAATGACTGGTGCCGTGGAGCTGGAGGGGGTGCTGCCACAGGGCACTTAAGCAAGTAAGGCTAGAAATTTGTCTTACTGCTAGATGAGATCACTTCACAACTTACTTTCGAGCGCGCAAACGTCATACAAGGGTATCGATCACCAGGCTCTTTCAATGGAGATTTATTCACTTCTGAGGTGTAGCAGTTCTGACCCAGACATCGACTGAGAACAAACTCGATCATAGAATTTCCCGATTGTACCAGTATTACGGAGTCTGTAGTCAAATTTCTAGTATGCATGTTTACTGCAGTGATGCTGTCCCCGACTGGGTGTTGAATTAGCCTTGCTACATGTAGTTTAACCCTTAATACACGTGATCTGTTGACGTCCGGATAAGAGCACTTGTAGTAAGTGAAATCTGTCGGGTACAACGGCCTCGAGTTGTCTAGAAGTGGCCGTTTTATGGCGATCTGTACGAAATCTGTACAAAATGGCCGCGACAGGAATCGGTCCATTCTATAATTTTCTCTAGAGCTCAAACTCAAGGCGGCGCTTACAATTCCGGTGGGGTGGACACTAAGTGGTATCCTCGTGAAAATTCGTACCTCTATTTATGCTAAGAACCAGCAGCGTAGACGCATAAGCGCGCGATTTCATCGTGTCAACACAAAGCAGCGCCAAATGATACAGTCGAGTTGCATGGTGTGCCGCAAAAAAAGATGTACACTATTTCTGGATCAAATTGAGAATTTTCGCGCTCAAAACAGGAGCTGCAATATTCAAAACATTGCAACTGCCCGTCAAGCGTTTTACTGTTGCCCCCTACACGCATTTTTGCCTTAGACCTTGACAGCATCTAGGTACGAGATCGTGGCGATAGCGTCGTCGTACGAGACCGACGTATCCGGCTTGGTCCAGCCCTCCGGGAACATTTCCTGCAGGAAGAAGGTGGCAACGAACGTAGTGGCCGTCGAGTTGCCGTTGTTACCACCGAATCCACGCAGAAACAGAGCGGACTCGGCTCCGGCGATGAACGCGGGCGTCGCGCCAAAGTCGAACTCCGGGTTGTGCTCCTTGCCCCACGCCACACGAGCGGCACGGATTGTGGCCACGTCCGTGACATCAACCGAGCCGTCCAGTCCGTAGTTCAGGACGTCGTTGATGAGACCGGGAGTGATGACGTACGGGTCCACGCCGAAGTACGAGTCGATGCGGGCCAGCGACGCGTCGTGCTCCACTTTGTCGTTGTGCTTGGACAAGTCGTTCATGTCGAACAGATCCGGCGACAGGCTGCCCATGACAGCCGCCAGGTCCTCTGCGATGTTGAATTTCTCCATGACCACGGCCAGTGCCTGATCCACCGTGATGTTCTTACCGTCGCGCGGGAGGTATCCGTGGTTGGCCAGCGTGTTCATCGCGGGGCAAGGAGAGCGACGGAACGGGGTGGTGGCGTTCACAGCACCCGAGGTCCGGTGGGCCGGCGGGCGGTAGTACTCGCCCTCGGACAGGGCTGCAGCCTCGGCGAGAGCAGCCTCGGCCTCAGCTTCAGTGTAGCCGTACGCCACACCAAACGTGACGACAACGAAGGCGAAGGACGCAGTGACGGAGACCATGGCGGTGGCTGGATGCGGAGCTTGGGGTGGATGCAAGTCGACAGGTAATTCACTCGAGCGAGCAAATTGAGGAATGGCAACGTCGTCGTCGGTGGGCTGAGGCCGCGGTGGCTGAGATTCTGTTGCTGCATACAGTACTCGCTCAGATCCCGACTAGTCACGGCACACGGCTGACCTTCGGGGAACGAGTGCATTTGCACTGGGGTGATCAGGCTTGTCGGTCATGGACCGCAAGTGAGCTTGAAGCACATAGTGGACCTGCTCAGGCGTTGCATATTCCCTCCGTCTCTACTGGCGAAACGCATCAATGTAGCGACCTGCACCTGATTCAGGGTGACCGCGGCAATGGGGAAGTAGCTGATAGGAACTCGGACTCTGCTAAGAGTTTGGCAGCTGCAGTGAGAAAGCTCCGTCGGCTGCACGAAGGAGGCAGGCTGCCACTGGCGATCGTTTCGAGTCCTTGGACCACCAAAACGCCGCGCGATTCCAGTATTGGCGCCGGTATGCGCCGTTGCCTGGATTTTGTCCTGGATGACACCCACCACTAGAGTTGCATCGACACTTGAGCTGTTGTCTGGACCTCCCGAAAGCTGCAATCGAACGACGAACGTGCAGCATTTGATCAGCAAATACGGTGCCCGTGGCAGCTAAATGACCATGACTTCTCCTTAACTTTAGGTCGTTACTGCTGGGATGGTTCACGACAACACCCTTCCGAGTTGGAGTCCGACCGCCAACGACCCTCACCATCCTGCCCAAGTTGCTATGTCCACTTCAACAGTCGCGCATGATGATTCGAGGCCAAAGACGGCGTGAGTAATACAACACACCCGACCACCACAAATTGATCCCCGTCGGCAAGTGAAACATTCTAAGGGCATTTATGAAATTCATCTACACAAACTCTCTAAGGTCCCTAATCGGGTACACCTCGATCGTGTTCTTGACGTTCGTAATCTTCGTATATTCTGTCCAAGTGAAGAAATCTCGTGCAGGAACAACGTGAAGAAATGGGGGTAAAATGCATGCTGCAAGACCAAGCAGAGATCGAGCAACTGGAGAACAAAACAGCACTTTTCGTTTATCTTATCTACATCCTACTCCTCTTGGACACTACCTCAATCTCTTCACAACTCCGATACGGCAAGATATGAGATCGTAGAAAGAGCGTCAGCGAACTTGATCGGCGTCGGGGACTTCTTCCAGTCCGAGGGGAATTGCTCGTGCACGAAGAAGGTCGACGCGAACGAAGTCTTGCATGAGTTCCCATTTTGACTGCAAAAAGCTCGCAAAAAGAGAGCCGCCTCGGCACGAGCGATGAACGCTGGCGTGGCACTGAAGTCGAACGTCGGATTGTATTGCTGGCCGTAGGCAATACGAGCCGAATGAATCTTGGCCACGTCATTCACGTCGATCTGGCCGTCAGCTCCATAGCTCAGTACGTCGTTAATGAGGCTGGGTGTGACGAAGGCCGGGTCCTCGCCGAAGTACGAATCCGAGCGTTCCTGGGAAGCGTAATGCTCAATCGGATCGTTGTGCTTGGACAAGTCGTTGAGATCGAACACAGCAGGAGACAGAGTTCCCATGACTGCGGCCAGGTCATCGGCGATGTTGAACTTGTCCTTCATAACCGCCATCACCACCTGTATCGTGATGTTCTTGCCATCACGCGGGAGGTACCCGTGATTGGCGAGCGTATTCAGGCCAGGGCACGGTGAGCGGCGGAAGGGAGTCATGGTACCCGGCCTTCCGGACGTCATGGACACCGGGGGTCGGTAATACTCGCCCACAGGTTTGCAGCAGTGGCAAGCGCAGCGTCTTCAGCTGCAGTGAGTCCTTGGACCACTCCGAAGGCGGTAGAGACGAGTGAGAGGGTGGAGAACCAAGAAACCATATTCGTGTGGAGGCGATCGAGAAGTGGTCTACTGCTAGTTAACTGGGCTTCAATTTAGTTGACAGAGAATTGGAGAATCAGGACAATGGAGGAATTCACTAGAGGGTCAATCACCTGAAGATCTTCTTGAGTTACCCCTTACCTTATTCTACGCCAGCTCGTCCTCGGTCTCTAAGTTCGTGTCAAGTGGCCTGAGATACCATCAAATGTCTATAGGGCGTTGGCAAAGCCCCAATCATTGAATAAGAGCCAAGCGGGGGCACTAATCGCAGCTGCATGTCAGGGGTGACGGCTTCGTTTCCACCGTGAATGGCCAAACAGTGGCAATCCCGGTTGCATTACTCTACAGCCTATCGGAATCTGGGGGTCAGATCTCCACGTTAGCTACGATATGGACAGGCTAAGTTGGTCGAGGAAGCGCGCCTCCGCTACCGTCATCGTACATTACCAATAATTCTGACAAAAACTACTGTTAGTTTTCAGTGAGGATGGAGCAGCGCGTCAAACCCCAAGGTCCTTGAGTGGCTGTTACCTTCATCGAAATGGAATAGAATCACGCTTCCAGTGTGGTATTCGCCTTGAAGCGATCTCAGGTGATCTACTAGATGGGGGGCCGCGCAAACATTCATTGGGCATTTTTCAAGGACGGCTCTGTCGGTGGTCAGACCATCAGGCGGTTGATGTCCTCGATGGCCCATTACGCTAGTGACCCTACTGCCCGTCAACGACAGCATTACTGGTAAATTGAATTCAACCCTGCCCGGTTCTCTCTATTCACTGCAACAGAGCATTGGCTTCGCGCCCTATAGACTGCAGACTGCAGACTATATACTGCCATCTCAGGCCGCCTGACACGAACTGGGGCTGATGAGCGAGGACGATTCAGCCAGGCTGGCGCCGTCTTAGTCTATCTTATAGGGCGAAGGCATATGCTATTCAAGTACCGTAGGCTGCTACCAACTGCTTCACGCAGTATAGTACCCGAGTGAGGCCCTCACGATCTCATTCTACAATTGTCTGACAGCTTCGACTGCATCGCCCCAATTGCCACCATCTCGTTTCAGTATGGTGTCCTGGATCACCACCCTCTCCCTCGTCGTCTCCGCCTTCGGGGTCGCCCAAGGCTACAGCACCACTGAAAACCTCGCGCTGACCACGGCCACAGCGATGCCGGTTGGTGTGTACTACCGGCCACCGAGATCCATGACGTCCGGAAGGCCCGGCGCCACGACTCCGTTCCGTCGTTCGCCATGCCCTGGCCTGAACACACTCGCCAACCACGGATACCTCCCGCGCGACGGCAAGAACGTCACGGTGAAGATGGCGCTGGCTGCTATCCGGGACAAGTTCAACATCGCAGAGGATCTGGCAGGTGTCATCGGGACCCTGACCCCGGGGCGATTCGATCTCAACGACCTGTCCAAGCATAACAACCCGATTGAGCACGATGCGTCGATGGCACGTTCAGACGCGTACTTCGGCGAGGACCCGGCCTTCGTCACGCCCAGCCTCATCAACGACGTACTGAGCTACGGCCTCGATGGCCGGATCGACGTGACCGATGTGGCCACAATTCAAGCTACCCGCGTCGCGTACGGTCAGCAGTACAACCCCGAGTTCGACTTCAGCGCCACCCCAGCGTTCCTCGCTCACGCAGAGGCCGCTCTCCTGCTTCGAGCAATGGGTGGCGAAAACGGTAATTGCTCCAAGACTTCGTTCGTGTCGACCTTCTTCTTGCACGAAACATTCCCAATGGACTGGAGGAAGTCTCCCACGCCGATCACGTACCCTGATGTACTCGCTACAGTATCGTACATCAACGCGGCGCAGTTGTAAGCAAGCCACCTACGAAATGTTGTTCTGGCCTAGGTCACCACCGAGAGTCCATGTACATGTATTATAGGTCGTGTACCGGTAGAAAGACTTATGTATACATGTAGACAGATGAATGAAGTCAACGTTGAAACATAAAGCTGTCAGTCAGCTACCAGCGTCATGGCGTTCGGTACGGCAAACACACGTGCTTCTTCGCTGCGGTGCTATCATACCCCGTGTAGTTGCCCTCACCAAGCATGTACTACATGTACAAACGCCCAACACAACTGATTGATTTTTTACACACCTGTGCACCTGTTGTCCGCTACTGCTGAGGTGCTGCCCACCAACATGCTAGTTAATGAACAACTCGTGAAAGACGGACGATTCACCTCCTTGTCGTCCACAAGCTTACCTACCTACCCACTTAGCGCGTACGAAAGTTTCAGTTTCTTCATAAACTTCGTTTGCCACATTGGTCGATGTTCATGCCGACACAGTAGGGTCTGCATCGCTCCCAACCACAGCATGGGCAGTTTCGTGCTCCGCGCTCTTCGATACTCTTTCAGCGCCTGTGTTATCGGTTGTAGGTTCCTCGTTGTTGTCCTCGTCTTCGTCGTCGCTATAGTCTATCGTGAAGACGCCCACAAACTTGGAATCCTTCGTAGTATCCGCTCCATCAGCGCCTGCTGTCACATTCGGATCTTCGGGCTCCTCAAGCGCGGCACGCAGCATCTCGTGAGTAGCCTCATCTTGTTTCTCTTCAAGATCATCTGTGGACGATCCGTGCTCGCTGCCTCCATCTTCTGCAGTGGCTGCCTCGGAAGACGACCCACTATCGTTCTGCTGGCTCGTGTTGGTAGATGACCGCCGCCTCCACCCCCACTTCTTCGGGATCGAAACTTCCGACAGCTTGCTCCGCATTGATGTAATGGAGGTTCGAGAAAGTGACAACTGACGTCTCCCCAAAGTAGACCCACCTGTGTTACTGCCGACGCTAGTGCTGCTCGCACGGTTGAGCTCGCTTGTGGATATGATACTTGCGTCACCCTCTCCTCCATTTACAGGCATTGAAGTCATCGTGGGCATGGCTTTCTTCCGTCGCGGCTTCTTTTGTTTCGACTTCTGCTTCAGTGGATCCTCTCCAGTACGCAGGATCGTGTCATAGCGGCAGTAAACACACTCACCCGCAACGTGATTTAATAGCTCTTGAGGCGAGGATCCCGCGCGATCACGCATGAACGCGTGCCACGATGAGTACCCACCATCAAGCGTGCTGATGAAGCGGAAGCCGCGCTTCTGGAAGAAAAGTGCTGCCTGATTCAGGCAATCAGTATCCAAACGGACAGCATCCCGAATGCTGGTCTTCACATCCTCTGAGGTCACGAGCTCCGGTGGGATGCCAACACCATGGCCCACCAGCACCACGTGGACTTGAGACTTCATCGGGTTGAACGCCTCCATACTCTTTGCGATCAGCTCCGGCGAGTCGAATACCGAAGGGTCCAGCGTGTAGGCCACAGGAATACGACCGCTCTTGAGGTCCTCGGAACTGCGCAAGCCGCGACAGTCAACAACAAAGAAGCGAAGACAGCTCGTTCCAGTCTGTTGCTGGTCGCTCGACTTGTCGCCGCCCCCCATGAGCTGTGGGCCGACTTCTTCGACACTGACAGGTAGTGCAAAGTAAGCTGAAGGGGGGTCGTGCTTCTCCGCCGGGTGCTCCCACTGGGTTTTTCCTGTCTGAGTATGGTACCAGAAGATCTTTCCCGCAATCGAGCGCGACTCCTTCATCACCCATTGAGACATATCCACCGCAGCTTCCGCCGTGGACTTCCGATCTGAGCTCGGTGGTCCGCTCAAACTCCCCGACGAGGGCGCGCCACTCAAACTGCCGTTGTTCGACTGAGCCCGCACCATCTTGGCGGCCATACCGGCGCCCGACCCATAGGCAATCTCGATCGCCTGACGCGACGAGCACCTGATTTCGGCCGTAGCCTCGCGCTGAGAGCACTTGTACGTCTTGGGCGTCTTGCTGCGCAGCCGAGAAGCCAGCAGACACAGGAAGCGCACATGTTCTTGGTCTTCAAACGCCGTCGCGGCGAAGGTGGTGCGAATCTGCTCCTGCACCTGTTCCGCCGAGCCGCAGCTCGTGAGCTCGTCCTCGCGCTGAATGAGCGCCGCGATCACGAAGAAGAGCCCAAACAGCGAGTCTCCCGTCAGCAAGTACTGGTCCATCACGTGCACGAAGGCGGCGGGCGGGACCACTTGGTACAGGTGCCCCAGCAAGAAGTCGGCCGCGAAGAGCTTGCCGGCCACGCTCCACTCGTTGCCGCACCACTGGTTCAGCAGGTGCGCCAGCTGCGGGGCGTGGTAGCTCAGCAACTGCTCCACCAACTGCTGGCGCTC
>JAHQIV010001551.1:0-11162 GCA_030463285.1 Phytophthora europaea
CGACGAGATCCGGCGCAAGCGGCTGCAGAAGCTGCAGGAGGCCCAGGCCGCCGTTTCAGCCAATCCGAATCCGCCAAACCCGAAAGATGACGTAATAATGACCAATCAGGAGTTGCCGTCCGACAAGAAGCAGCGTGTCGAGGCTGCAGCGCCCGCGGATCCCCCCAAGGAGGTGAAGAAGAAGCCGAAGAAGCTCAGCACCCAACCCGAAGTTTACGTCAACGACATGCTGCAGCGCGTGCTGCGCGTGACGCTGACGCCGGCCAACAGCAGCAGCGACTTGCTGCTCCTGCCGCAGTGTGCGGCCCAGAATGACGGCGAAGAGGAGCTGCTGCTGTCGACGGCCAATGCCAGCGAAGTGCTCTACTCTCGGGTCATTATGAACCCGGCAGAGCTGCCTGGAGGCTCGCAGCACCCTTTGGCCGCCCTGGCCTACCTGGAACAGGTCTTCTACCGCTGCCGGGACGAGATGCAGAAGCTGCAGTCGTCCTTTGTGAGGCTGTCGGCGGAACAGAAGCAAGAGGCGCAGGGGTGTCTGAGCAGCATCCGCGAGATGTGCATCAACTACAGCGCCACGGCGTTGACGGACCCGGAGATCTTCCCCTTTGAAGCAGGGACGATCAATGCCGACGCGCTGGAGAAAACTGTGAGACTGCAGGGCAATGCGCAGACGCCCGAGTTCGTGGATGGAGTCGTTGCGCAGCTGGAGGCGAGCGACGCAACGCTGACTGTGTTTGCTCCGATTTTCCAGAAGTTGCTGTCGGAACTGTTTTTGATCAACCCGCCGTCGCTCATGTCGAACTTTTACAACAACATGTATGTATTGACGGTACTGTGCCGCAATAAGGCGCTGGCCACGGCGTTCACGCAGATCCCGGGGTTTTTGCTGACGCCGGGACTGCCTATGACGGGGCGGCGTCTCCAGGATGCCACAGCGCTGGGCTTGCTACTGCGTTTTAGCTGTGGCCAGGACCCAGCCATCACGCAAATGTTCACCAACATCACGAAGCGCACCAAGAACGATGTGGATAATTCAATCCTGACTATTCGCAACAAGTTGGACAGTGTGCAGACCACTGTATCTGATATTGTAACGTTGCTGCTAAAAGCTAGCGGGACGGCTCGTGAACAGGTGCTGGCGTGGTTGGAACAAGCGATGCAGGTTAACGCCGAGCGTGCCAAGGAGAATCCGGATGTTAACATCACGGCCACGAACGGCATGTTTGTCAACTTGACAATGGTTCTTCTAAAACTATGTGGTCCGTTCCTAGCCGCAAAGTCGAAGAAAGCCCAGCTGATCAAGGCCGAGTATTTGACGAAGCAGAATCCCTTGTTCCCATTTGACGAAACAAGGTTGATCGGTGCTGGCTCAGAAAACGCAGTCTCGCAACAAGATGACCGCCAGCCATTGAACCCTGCGGACTTCAACTTCATCTCGCGTTGCTACTTCATTACAGCTCGGGCAATGCACCTTGGCCCCGTGGGCATCATGGGGCAGTACATGCGTCTGCTTCGCCAACTGTCGTACTACCAGAACCGTATGAACGCTCCGAATGCAGACCCGCGCTTGCGGGCGCACTTTGATCAAATGGCCGCCGCAAAAATGATCATGGACGCCGAGCTGCTTCACCCTGACTTTTTGCACGAGATGATTCGTTTGTCGCTGCTTACGTGCGCTATCGTGAACTCCATTTGTACTGGATCCACTGTATATGACGAGAGTGTATCGCTCCAGTTGCCTCTACCAGCACCTGATACGAAGGCAAATGCAGTTCTCAAGTATATTCCTGAACATTTGGTGGACGATCTGTGCACAGCACTAAAGTTTGTTGCAAGACTGCAACCGAAGGTGCTTAATGCGTTCGAGCTGAACGAATTACTCAAGATGATCATTATCTTCCTGTCCAGTCCGGGGTATGTCCATAGTCCTCATCTGCGTGCCAAAATGAGCGAAGTGCTGTTCCATATTTTCTTGCCATCCGAGGAGTCTGAGGAGCGCGAGACCGCTGGAACAGCGTTCGGAGTGGAATTGCTTATGACTAACCAGCTAGCACAGCGACACCTTGCACCGTGCCTTTTGGGGCTGTACGGCGATGTTGAACACACGGGGTTTTACGAGAAGCTCGAGCACCGTTACAACATCGCCTGCCTGCTGAAGTACTTGTGGAAGTTGGATGGTCATAAACCGGCGTTCCTTCTCATTGCTGAAGACCGAGACAATTTCGTGAAATTCGCGCATGGACTGATGAACCACATTAATAGCCTGGTTACGGATGCGCTTATCGCTCTACCGGAGGTCAAGGTGCTGCAAGAAGAAATGCAGGACGTTGCGCGTTGGATGGCTCTCGATGAAACTGTGCGCGAGCAAAAACAAAGTCTGCTATCAGACAAGGAACGTACTGTCACGTCAAGTTTGCAGCTGGCCAACGAGACCATCCACATGATGTCCTACCTAACGTCTGAAATCCAGGAGCCTTTCGTGAAAATGCCGGAGCTTGAAGACCGCCTCGTTAGTATGCTGAACAGTGTGCTTGTTAAACTCGCGGGTCCTCGAGGTGTGGAGCTGAAGGTGAACAACCCTGAGCAGTATAAATTCCGTCCCAAGACAATGCTGAAGGAAATTGTGGAGACTCTCTTACATTTTGCGCACTACCCGAGCTTCCTTGAGGCTGTGGCCGCAAACGGCTTCTATGATGGCCAGGTATTCCGAAAATGTGCTCACATCGTGGCTCGGACTCAGTTGCTGGTGCCGAATGACGTGCAAAAGTTTGAAGCATTCGTTCTGGACGTCGAGAAGGCTGCAGAGGGCGCAGCAAATCTGGAAGAAATGTTGGGAGACATCCCAGAGGAGTTCCTCGATCCATTGGTGTTTACATTGATGAAAGACCCCGTGTTGTTGCCCAGTGGCTACACGATGGACAGGTCGTGCATCACGCAGCACTTGATGAATGACCAGAGTGACCCGTTCACTCGCGTCCCGCTGACCATGGAGCAATTGCAGCCCAACACGGAGCTGAAGGCAAAAATTGAACAGTGGATTCAAGAGCAGCAGCAGAAGCAGAAATAAGCTGCAAAGTAGAGAATGTGGAACGACGTCCTCGTCTGTGCTGGTGAACTGTTGTCTTTGCTTTAGTCTGAGCTCCTACATGTACTCGAATCGCTCAACTTTCCAACTGTACAACGATGCCATCTACCGAGATTTGGCACCCTTATTCTTTAATCTTAGAACCCCAGTACACAAACTCGGAAAGTGTTCGACCTGTTGCCATGCACCAAAAATACCATTTCTTGGTAGTCGCGTGGCATCGGTGTAGTGAAGAAATGCAAATCCAGGATACGGTACGTGAGGGCCCATTGGTTTTCATGTCAGCACCGATCCTTCGACTTCACCCACAATGGCCATAAAGCGGCTAAATCAGAATGCATTAATGCATTCCGATTTAGCCGGTTAAAGTACCGTAAAATAGATAATACTTCTATAATACGTGCTCATCTGCAGACATACCGCATTCATGATATCAGTTATAGTCTACTCGATAGTATGGATACCGTAGTAATTCTTGAGCTATTATAATACATGCATAAATACCCAACTGCTTGTCGGGTCGTTTGTTCACTTCGTCATGTATTTTTTAAATATGTTCTCTGGATATTTATATCCAGTGTCTAAGGCGTCGCCAATCCTGTATAAACCGATATTTTTGTATTTCGGTAATATCTAATAATACGGGTGCATACCGTTTATATGGGAACGCGATGCGATACAGAAACCGCACCCACTTCTGTTTTCACTATCCTCGCATATCCTTTCCAAACCGATATCACAGATCCAATCGTTTCAACGAGTAGAGAGTGATGATCACAAAGTTGAAGTCCGCATTCCGCGCACACTTTCACAATGAGGGCAATGGTGGGGCAGCTCGAACGCTCACCTAAGAAGCTTAATTTTACTTGTTTCCTTTCATGAAACCTACGATGGCAAGGCTGATTGCAGCCAGCGATTATAGAGACCACTGAGATCGTGCGGTACTGGCACAATGCGACGAGAGAGCGATCTTTGCTGCAGTTTCGTTTACAGGCGAGGACACCCACGTCTCGGTCCCGCAGGTCCTTCGCATAGATGAGGTACTCCATGTAGCAGTTGTCGCGCTTCTTGACGAGCGATGACGGGTTCAGACATGACACTTGATGCCCATGTACAGACACTTGGTCTTGGACGCCACCGTGCGGATGTTCTGGAGCACCTGCCGCGTCTGTGGCGTATCCGAACATGAACTGGTTCCACGCGAAGAGCTCGGCTGACGTCTCGGCGTAGAAGAAGTCGATGAAGTGGCGGTAGCCGCCATTCATGCGGCCGAAGATGCGGGCCTGGCTCGACGTGGGGCTGTCGGCGGTCTCCTTCTCGATGGTGGTGAGTCTTTCCACCTTGCTGACGACGTGCTACGGGGCCCGGTAGACGGGGTACAGGACCTTGGCCTCGTGCAGCTCGTACTCGGCCAAGTCCTGGGCTTAAACTCGGCTGTTGGTCACAAAACCTGTGCATTTTAATGCCTGAGAAAGTAGATAACAGAAGTTGCGGCGGTTTCTGTATTACATTACCTGTCAAACATGATGAATGTTGAGTGAAGAACGACATTCATGCAACAATCACGGAGGCTGATAGTCGTGCAACAGTCGTACAGCACTCACGCAACATTGCTACTACACAGTACACTGAGACTCTCGTGTCTGCCTCTAGCTTTCCTTGCAGCTAGAGTTTTTGCCACAAGAGAGATGACGTTTCACATTCTGCATGTATTATACATACTAGTTCATGTCAAAAGATCGCACGACAGGCTGTCGTCGACAGCCCAGCCACGAAGTGGGGTCGTGGATTCTAGCTGCAAGAAAATACACATCAACGCACTGTAGCGGATTCCTAACCGATTTTCTTGATGGCAAAAAGAGTCCTAGTATTCGTTTATTGCGTTTTCTTAAACGAGGTGCACCGCAAGACAGGGTTCTATCTCACACACTTGGCTCGCACCACATACAGTAGTGAGGTCTTGCTTGAAGCACGTTCTGTCAATGATACAGCGCCAGGGTTTCCTGGTATTTTAGGTAGCGGAGGGCTATTTTGAATGCCTCCTTGACTCAGCAGAATTACTATATTATATAACCGTTTTATTCCTGTATCGGTCAAGAGTAATTTCTGTACTTGTGCGCACTAGCAATTTAGGCGGCATGAAAATATCCAGACGGCATTAGTATATATATATGAGAAAATATTAAAAGCTAGTGTGAAAGGGATGACCACCGTGTATGTAAAAAAACGGATGACCTCATCGTGCGGCGCAGCAAAAGGATGAACATAGCGTGTATACACTTATGAAGGACGTCAGGTACAGAATGGGGACAAGGGGAAACAAGCCCCGCATAGCCAGTTATCCGTATTGGTCATGTATACATCCACTGCAATAAAGTGAGGCCTCAGAGAGACCGTTTGCAACCGGAGCGAAGCGGAGGTCTGCAATGGTCGGCGCGTGGGCCGGAGTAGATGCCCTAACTAGGAGTTTATATATTTTTACCGACGCCTTGCCCGCCATGAGCGAAGCGAAATTGGCGGTGCAAACGAGGAGCTCACATTCAAGGTCTCAGCATACATAACTATACACGTCCCCCCCCGACTATACATGTGATTTAAACACGTAAAAAACACTAAGGAAGTCATCCGTGTCGGTACGAAACACACGGAAGTCAGCCGTTTTGAGGCCCTCACAAGAACTTCAGCCTTTTCACACGAGATTTTAATTCGCAACCTATATATATGTACATTTCAGACAGCGTCAGTCCTTCGCGAATCCAGACACTATCGACACAAAAGATTCGCTACGTAGTACATGTATGCTTCGAGGCCGCAATGCTTCGCTAGATGTTGCTGTCAGCTCCACTCCATTTGAATGCTGCGTGGATCGGTACCCCTTTCGAAATCCCTGCTGACATGTGGGCTGGCAATGCCCACAAACCCGCCGAGCATCACCGAGGACGAATCTCGTGCTGTCTTCCGCCTCTTTCTGTATTGCACCAATCGTCAGTACTTTCACCGAGAGAGACGTCACACTCTCACCGAGTGAGACTCTGGGCAATGTACAGCAATCGCAAAACCTAGCAATTCCTTTCTGCCGTATGGCTCGAAGACCTCTACACTGTACTGTACCGGTACGGAGAGTCTCTGGGAATGCCAGACTGGGACTCGGACAACAGGCTAATAAAGCGAACTTCGATGCCGAAAGGGATAAGTAACTAGATCGATATACATGTATCCGCCGACCTTCATACAGCGACCAATCCACTGTAACCGAGTGAGGTGTTGTTTTACTGAATCAAAACTCCTTCCCTTAGCAAACTCTGATGGATTCATAAGTTGTCCTGATGCGGCGTAACATCAGCGAAGTTCACATTGCACAGCCGAAAGTATAATCCCACACCTGTCCTTGTCCAGCGCATCACATAGAGAGAAGGGATCAGCTCACAGCCATGCAATCATCAAATGCGCTACGCTACCTGGAGTTGTTTATCATGGGATTTGAATGAGTCCATCGCTGAGTTTGACTCTATTTAATCGCATCGAAACCCAACGGTTCCTGGTGCTCACTTTTCAAGTTTCTCTCCACAGCGCAGTCAAGTAAACTCCACGAGCTCCCGCCATGCGTGTGTACCAAGTCGCTCTGTTGGCTGCCGCCATTCTTTTCGCCTCGTGCAGTGCCGCTACGGAAGTTGAGCAGACGGAAGCCTCCAAGCTTATCGTGCCTGAGACGTCGGCCTGGGGCTGCGCTCTCAGTACTGACGAGTGTGTCAACAAGCGATCCTGCGTACTGAAAAGACAACTACGGAGGAGGAGGACGAAGAAGAAGATGCGGATGAGGAGGAGCGAGTGCTTCCAGGTACGGATGCGACCAAGAATTTGATTCCCAAGCTGGAGAAGGCCGTGAGTAGCAAGCAGTTGATCCGCCAAAACGAAGAAGCGCTGTTCGCTTTGTGGTTCATCACGGGGCGGGGTCCCAGCTATGTGGCGGAAAACATTTTGAAGATCAACCCCCTTAGCAGCACGCAGAAAGGGGTTGCTGTCTACCGTCGTTACCTTGAATGGTTCCAGAAGTACAAAAAAATAATCAGTCTCAGGTTCCACACGACGGCGAAGTAAGGGTGTCGTTCAGATGCCGCGCTTTGATATCTTCTGCTATGAACACCCTGGAGCGCCACCACGGGCCTTCGACTTCGAAGTTTGAATAATAAAATACAGATCGAATTTGCCGATTTCTATTGTGTTTTGCTGGCTTAACAGCGTTTACTACAGTAACAATTTACAACCGCGAGCTGACAAAACTGGTTGTTTTTGTCCAAAACGGCAACATTGCCTGAGTCACTGTGCTCTATCCCCACATAACTAAACGTGCAGTCGGCTGTGCTCCTGGTTGATACAGGAGCGAGAACCAAATTTCAGTTTTTGCTGCCGATAGGGATGCATGTGGCCGGTGGCAAACTTCCAACAACCAACAACAATTTCAGCCTGAGCCTATAAAAAGCAAACCTGGACGTGAGTGAAGGTGAGTTTTGTAGCCACTTGTTTCTGAAATGAGACCAAGCTTCACTCAGTTCCAAATTTGCTGCACAGCGAATGCAGCGCGGATGGACTTCGTGGAGACAGATCGCGCTTTGTATTTCTACGGCCAGCGCGACCCTACGATCGGGTTTCTGAGCAACTTTTATCCGTGCGAGTTTACGGATGCACAAGGTCGTCGTTTCTTCTCAAGTGAGCAATTCTTCATGAAGTCGAAGCAGGAAATGTTCGAGCCGCAGAATGAGGAGCTGGCCGTTGCCATTCTTCGAGCGAAAGTCCCTCAAGTTGCGAAGAAGTTGGGTCGACAGGTGAAGAACTACGACGACCAAGTGTGGAGCGAGCACCGATACGAGGCGATGCTGGAGGCGCTGAAGCTCAAGTTCTCGTCGAGCGAAACTTTATCCGCAAAACTGTTATCGACGGGAGATAAACGCTTGTATGAGGCTTCGCGACACGATTCAATTTGGGGCATAGGCCTCAGCGTGGCTAACGTGGTGAAGATGTTCCGCGAAGACGAAGTTTTCCGACACACTGGCGACGTGGACATGGAGACGCAATCGCGATGTTTTGGCAGGAATCTGTTGGGCAATGCCCTGATGGAAGCCCGCGCTTGGCTTCAGTCACAGGAGTGAAGTTGGCCAAAGGTTATGTACGAATACTGGTACTAGTAACTTACTTGTATTACTAGTAGTAATACAAGTATTATAGTACGACTTCTAGGTAATAGCCCTTCGTTTATCTGGAAAATGCAAATTCCTGCTCATGTGAATTCGTACCTAATTGAAAAACGACAAAAAGTAGCAAAATTCTGCGAACCAGTCAGAGTGTCAAGAAATGGACGTTGCCAAGATGGAAGTGTTGACGCGGGCCGGCGCGCCGCGCGGGCCTCCGCGCGTACTCTCAGATGCCTCAATGACCATGAGCATTGCCTTGCCAGCCCCGTACCTGCAGGCGCGCGCTGTAGCTGCCGCAGCAGTCGAGGAAGACGAAAGTGTCGAAAATGCTGTCAAAAATGCCGTTGAGGACTCGTGGGAGGAGCGCGACTGGGAGCACGAGGGGCCGGCAACTGTCGAAAATACAGCAGCGCAGCAGGAAGACGACGAATGGGAGCAGGATGCGACGCCCGAGCTGCCCGACGACTTTCCGCGACTTATTGTGAATTTGACGCGGGTGCAGCGCCACCACTTTCCGGCCGAGTCGGATGACGACGATTTTGACATGTTGGAGGTCTTCCACCGCGTCAAAAATACGCTGCACGAGCACTTCTCCCAGTTGGTGGAAGTGCTCTTTGAACAGAGTAAGATGGTGGCGTCATCGTCGCAAGAAAGAAGGGAGAACTTACGATGATTTTGGTGTTTTTGACATTTTTGACATTTTTGACAGAGTCCTGCTTCCACTGCACGTACGGATCCTCGCGCGCCATGATGGACGGACTGCATTTGGCCTTCCCGGAGGACTTTTTCGCCCTGGTGGACTACCCGACAATGATCGATGACGTGCCGCTGCACGAGTATCTGCACACGCTGTCGTACCCGTCCAAGTGGAAGAGTGTCGAATATCTGAAGGACTGTTTGCGGCGGTGTTCGCGGGATATTCGGTGGAAGAGGGACGTCATCGCGGAGCTGGAACTGCTGGCTGAGCAGGAGTTCGCACGGCTTGAAGAGCAGCAGAAACGGCTGAGTGATGAGATCGACGAGGTGCGCAGATTTTTTTTATTATTTTTGCTATATTCTTGTTCGGGGGTGTTTGTTGATCCTTGTTTGTTCGTGATGTCGCTGTTTGGTTTGTGTAGTTGACACGCTTACGCGACTCTTTCCGTGAAAAACTGGAGAAAATGAAACAACAGGAGGGCAAGCCGAAGGGTCAATACTTGATGCTGCGCAAACTGGAGGACATCGAGAACCGGCTAGTGCTGCTGCTGGATGATTTCCTGAAAGAACCGGAGTTGGAGGAAGAAGAGTGTTACAGCGCGTTTGGCAATCCGGGTGGAGAAAGTGGTGTGACTACTGGAATGAATGTGCTGGATATGGTGATCGCCATGGTGTTCGGCCGTCTGCCTCGAGATTTCAGTCAGCAGACCACGACAGAGGAGCACTTCCAGATGCTGTTTGACCACCATATTCACATCTTACGACTCTGGAAAAAGGACTTCGGGCGGCTGCCTCCGAAGTCGCGAGTTGCTCCACCGCCGGCAAATGGCTCGGACGCACCAAGTGTTCGTGAATTGTCCGGCGAAGAGCGTGACGCATCCTACGATTTCAATGAGGAGGAACAGGCTGAGGAATTTTCATCGTACTGCCGAGTTGACGATAGTGATGCGTTTGGCTCGGATGAACCAGCCTCTGGGAGGTTGGACGACGACTGGGAGAACTTGGATGCTGAAGAGAATTGCCACAGCTATGAAAGCTCAAACGATAGAGACACTCACGATGCCAACGATTCAGACGGTTATGGAGCTGATTTTGACAGTGACGAAAGCGAAGACGAAGAAGAGTTGGCAGAGGCTGTTGCAGCACGACAGAAGCTCGAAGCTTCAAAGCCTAAGGAAGCAGCAAAGTCCTCTGCATCTGCTCGGCCGCGCCGGAGACGCATTAAGCATACCCGGCGGTCCAAAAAGCAGCAGACGTCGAAGGTTGAAAGACGCGAGAGCGACGTCGAGCAGGATGCTATGCCGTTCCAGCCGTTTGCTTGCACAGGAGCAGTTGGTTTGCTCCGGCTAGCCAAAGAGAACGAAATGTTTTGAATAACAAGCGAGATGTAACGCACTCGAAACATGTACACCTTCAATTTTGAAAAAGATCGTCGTCGATTCGGCAAACGTCAGTAACGACATTTCACGAAGACGAGCGGATGCCAAACAATCTGTTGTTTTGATGCTACTAGGAAGAGGTTTTAAAGGAACGACCCACAAGGGTTTGAGTTGACTCTCGATTGCGGCATGTTCCAGTTGCGCTAGGTGGAGTACAACCGCTGCGTGAGCGACCGCGTGAATAACCGCAAGGCGTTCTTCATGGGCATTCTCAAGCGCTTCCGGCAGACGGACGGAGTGGAGTAGATTTGCCAGATTCCTGTTATCGGTCATGCGGAACTTGGTGGCTTTGCGGTCAATGGTATAGATAAATAGACAACAACTTTTCATCTTGAGTTCTCGCTGTGTTCGGTGCTGCAGTCGATGGAAGCTTAACTTTGAAGTGTGGTGGTAATTTGGCGTTGTTTGCTTTTCTTGCATTTCATGTGCTTGATTGCACAGACCGACCGACTGATCCATGCAAGTTGTGTGGAAGGAGAAGGTGTATTTCACACCAACTTACACACCTATGTACAGAATTGAATTGCATTGGTTGGATAACAGAACAAGCTGACCTTGTGGCGCAATGGATAGCGCATCTGACTTCTAATCAGGGGGTTGTGGGTTCGAGTCCCATCAAGGTCGTTAGTTTTGAGTTCGCACAATTGGTACGATCTGCACCATCGCAAGCCTGATCGTCATACATGCAGACTTGGGGTGGCGGGCTACTGTGGTAAGGGAAAGTGAAAGCCTGCCATCAACTGTGGCTTAGTA
>JAHQIV010001552.1:0-11160 GCA_030463285.1 Phytophthora europaea
CTCGACAGCCGAAGCTGAGTACGTTGCGGCGTGTGAAGCTGTAATGGAGGCTAAGGCAGAAAGCAATATTCTGCAAGAGATCCTGAGATCGAAAGCTGTGGAGCTGAGGATTGGGATCGACAATCAAGCCGCTCATGTGCTAGTAACGAACCCCACGTACAGTCGGCGAACTCGGCACATCGAGTTACGCTGGCATTATGTGAGAGAGCAAGTTGCCAAGGGCACGCTTGAGTTGCACAAGGTAGACGGCAATGTGAACCCTGCGGACACGTTCACAAAGCCTCTGGATAAACAGCGACTTAACCCTATTGCGAGGGATAGCGTGTAAAACCAGCCCCATTACCATGTTTAGCAAAATAGGGTACCTTTTCGATATTACTACTAGGATATAAACAGGGGCAAGCGGCGGCCACCCTTGTTTTGACACAGCAAATGTCAACATTCATACTATTTTTTACCAATCCAAATCGATATCATTCTACAAATATCTCTTTAATTTTTCGTGGAACGATACCTAATCTTATATTTAATGTAAATTACAGCCGTCGCCGTAATTTACACGCTTGCTATGAGAGCCCCAACTGCGTTTTTACGGCATAGATAACTCCATATATTTTCCCCAGCCTCTAATTGATCGGTTCTTCTCTTGCTAGTAGCGAACACTCTTTGGCGATCAAGTTGCGGATCTAGAATGCTTAGAGCGACCTTACCTTCACACTAATCGTCCCATCAAGTGGCTCATAGTGGCAAAGTGTAATGCAGACGCACGGCTAGAGGCAATGAATGACTTTGGCGTATACTCGAGCATACCTATATCAAGTAATTTACACCGCCACCAACACGTATGAAGCACATGGTTTAGCTCAATTCTGTTAGACAACTTCCTAACTCAATGCTATTGCAATTAAAATACTAAGCCATCGACCACCCCGAAGTCATAAAGCGGCACCGGTCGGGATCGAACCCACGCTGCTCACTGTGGCCACACGCACCCCTCACCGCCTCGCCACGACGCACTGCATCGCCTTCGTCAGCTCTGCCGCCTCGACTGGTATATAGCTTCGAGTTTTGCTTTAAATATACCAAGATACCCCCCCTCTTCGGCTCGTAAAAATACACGCGTGCTGACCGTAATTACGCGCTGGCTTGCAAATAGATTTCACGATATTCTGCGTAATCTATTTCGCTAGCTATCCTCACATTTCAATGACGGCTTCAAAGAAATCATTTTTCTACCAATCAAAGCAACTTGCGGAAAGCGCTCTAAAACATGGCATCTAGCCATGTTTTACGTTTGAGCTGGAACTGTCTTCCTCCAAAACCTCCCTAATGTGATGGTTTTAGTTGCGGGAAGCGGGGTAAAACCGTGCATCTAGGCATGTTTTACGATTATTGTATGTGTTGGTACTATACTGAAATCAAGTCAAAATACATCGCTATAGGGTTAAGGCTCTGCTGCAACTCGTTGGCATTGGAGATGCTAACTAAGGAACCGGCCGGCCTACAAGAAGTGCATCAATGGAGTTCGAAGCGTGCGCTTCGAGGGAGGCGTGTTCGGATGCACATTGGGACCAGGCGACCAAAGTGGTTGAAGGTCAAGGGGCGACCCACACAGTGTGAGACCAAGAAAGATCGAGAAGCTGGAAGCTGCGGGTCCTTGCATGTTAACGGGCGTTGCCCGAGTTTGGTTGCAGAGAGAGCGGAGGCTAACCAACAAATCTAATCACTTGTTCCTTTTCTCGTTTGGTGTGCAAGTCGGCCAGTGGAACTGATCCAGACTGCAACAGACAACAGTGCTAGAACAAGACGAAGAAGAAGAATCCAAGACGGATGAGCCAGGATTCCAAGAAAAACAAGAAGAACCGAGGTGATTGTGAGTGCCAACCTATCACAAGTGCAACTTCTTTCCCAGACCGTATCCGACGTGCCGTGCTGAGCGAGCGATCCCGCCGAGACTCACTTTTCGGTCGGATCTTCACGCCACATGATGTTCTCTTCTTTTTCGGTCGGCTTGCGGATCTTGCTTGGAAATCCGTAAGGTGTTTCACAAATTTTTCAATATATAGTAATTTCATATGCAGTATCCACACTTTTCAAGAATCGATACGGCGAGTTGTCCACTCCAGTCATGTCGACGTCCACGTCATTTTCGTTATCCATTTTCTGCTGTTCGTTTTGTTGGGTCCACGCGCTCACCACCGGAGCTACCGCTGCTTGAGATGTAGAAATTCGATGGTCCACAATATCCATCATCGTACGTCTGGTCTTGTACACTGAGCGCACAATGTCGTACAGTCTTGCCCTCCATTTCCTTGCGTCCGCTCGGCCGACCGCGATGCCCACCAAGAATAGCCGGAGTAATTGTTCAGTTTCCTCATTGTTTAGTTCCGGGTAGTGTCGCTTGCTCTCTGCTAACGATTGCGTCGGGTGCGTCTTGAACACAGTCTGGAACATGCTTCTAACGTATTCCATCACACTTACGGTTTCTTTCGCGTCTTCAAGCTCCTTCCCCGCAAGCTCTCCATAAGTACAAGTACATTTCTGCAAACGTGAGCGGTTCCTCGGTCGTTTCCTCGTTAGTCGGTGAGTCTAGAGTGACGTTAGTGACTTGAGCCTCGGTGGGACCTAATAAATGCCCGACCGAGGCTAAATATGTTTGACTTAGTGATAGGTGCGACCGAAGCCTCGGTCGTACTTAAGTGGAAGCCTCGGTCGTGTCAGGTCGTATTTAGTAGTGCACTGGCGTAATCACGGTCATCATTGATGAGTGTACAGAGGTCGCCAAGGGAGTTGAAGTACCAGGTCTCCTTCGACTTGGGCTTGGATCGTGTTCTGAATCATACGTAATGCTGGCAGGTGCGCACACAAGATTGAGCCCTCAAGTAGTCCCCGGATGATTGTCGTGTAGGAACACGATGAAAATCTCACTACCGTGCGGTATGAGTCCCACCAACAACACACATCTTCCCGCAAGGGTCAACGATAGTTGGATCAAAACCTGAGGCCCAGGAGCATTGAGATTCGTTTATACTAGATATTTGTATTTAGGATTAGGATTAGCTATAGGATGATCTGCAGAGGCTCTCCGAACCTCTGAATACTCAGTAATAAAACAGCAGTCTTTCCCCCAAGTCTTCTAAGGGTAAAGTCCGACTCCGGTAAGTTTAGCTAGCTTATTGTAGTACTTGGATACGCCTGGCTTAGTGGTATGCCTTTTGGGGAACTAAAGGTTCGATGACCAATAGTTCACCGAGGCCAATCCATGAGTTGGCGTGGCCGAGAGGCTAGAGTGGCACTTAGAGTGTCGTTCTCTGTGTGTGAGTTTAACTCCCCTAAAGTATATTCTACTACCGACCGAGGCTTACCTCGGTCCCCCTTGTATAAGGCCTAATCCGCCGATACCCTTCTATCTGAGGGACTGCAAAGGGGTTGCGCGAAAGCGCTATATTGCATTCTAGCCCTCGCTCGTGGCTAGTTAGTGCAGGTTTTGGGTTGACCGAAGACAACCTCGGTACACAGAGGCTTGCAACCAACCCGGTGTAAGGGATCGTTGATTTTCCGGTCTACCCAGACTTCCAGTCTCGAGAAAGGCTAGTGGGAATGATCCTCCTCGGAATCAGGAAAAGTGAACATCCAGAATCAAGAGTTGTAGCCCTACTCAAGAATGCGAAACAGGTATGCTACGATAAGAGAGGCCATCCACTGCACCTAATCTTTTGGACCAGAGAACAAGCGGCAATGTGGGGAAAAGAGTTCAAGACTCTTCCGTTCCGCAATCGAAACATTGCGCTTCGCAATGAACACGCCGAAGAAGCTGAAACCTCAATGGACCCTCAACAAAGATCAACAACAATTTGGGCACGTCAAATGGGAGCTGACGGAATCAGAGATGAAAAGCCAAGAGGTCGTTACCACGTGAGACTGCTCAACGTATCAAGATTTATCGACGAAGCTGCACTAGATACATTTATCCAGATGCACTTCCGAGGAACTTATACAACGTGGCAAGAACCCTCAGTTGGGAGCCGGGAACGTGAAACAGACACATGGGATATCTACTTCCGCAGCCCATTGTCCACCATTTTTGGCAGGACGTAAATTTCTTGATTGGGACGGTACCAAGATCCTGATTCATCATGCAAACTGGAAACCAGCACCACCTTGCTTTGAATGTGGAGCCAGTGGGCACACTAGGAACAGGTGTAACGTAGCTGATGACTTCTGGTACACGTCAGAATACTGCATCCATGTGACAGCGGAAAGAATTGAAGGTCTACCACGCCAGCCGGGTACAATTACGAGCTTTGAGCAACTAGCAGAGTACTGGATTGACGAAGAGGAGGAACAAAGCAACCAGGAAACTATAGGAGTGGTGAACCAGCAATAAGGGCCAGCAATTCAATTACTGCAACGAGGATTGCAACCTATGACAACAACACCGATACGCAAATCGGGGGAAGCCACAGTGGACAACCAAGCTAGATGGCAAACGGTAAGGCAGCAAAAGAACCGTCGGTCGGACAAAAGAGCAGGAGAGCTAATTGCACCAAGACCCCCACCAGGGCCACCTTAAAGAAACCCGGCAACACCACGAAAACCAGACCGAATATTAGAAACTGAACAGAACCTGAATGAGCAGAATCAATGTTCAAGACCAGTTGCGCCACTGACAGTGGAATCTCCAGCGGAAACCATCAAAGCAACACTGAGCCAACGAACTCAGAAAATGCAGACGCTACGGGGTCTCATAGCCAAGTTGATCGAGGAGAGACGACTACCAAGCCAACAGCCAGCACTGGAAGCGATCTCAAAACTACAAGACGAGCAATTTGAAGGAGTTCAAGCGAAGGGAGACCAGGTACTGAAGGTATGCGGCCTACAGGAAACTTCAACGCCACCCAATGGAAACTGTCAATACTATGCAGTAGCATCAGCTCTTCTGAATAGAGACTTTCAAGACAACAGCAGTAAAACAAACCTTGAAATTCTAACAAGTAAGCTCAAGAAAGCTATTGTAGCAGCGAGTGAACACTTTTGCTTTGTGGAGTTTGAGCAGCAGGCCAGAACAGCGATACTAACGAGATTGGAAGAATCAGATTAGCAACTCACAAGAGAGCAGTCGGCCCAGGCATTGCGGACCCATTTTATCGATCTTGGAAAATCAGATTCGAGGCTGAATGGATACATAGCTGGTAGACATTGGGGAACCAATGCAATTGGCGTCGTAAGAACGACTACTCCGTCATCGTCTTTGTTAGACGATGTGAGGGCCGCATACGCAAACGATGCGGACGCGAAGCAGTTGTTGGACTACTTCGCTGCACCTTCTGACAAGTCTCGTCAGAAGCTGGCGAAACACCTCCGAGCCCGTGTACATCGTTATCGTGTACACAATGGTCTGCTGCTTTACAGCGCAGTCGACGACAACGCCGATCGCATTGTCGTGCCGGACGATCATGAGCTGAAGCTCAGGATCACTTACGAGTACCACGATGCCCCGACGTCGGGACATCCTGGTCGTGAGAAGACATACTTACTTCTCACGCGTGACTTCTATTAGAGTCACCAGTACAAGTGGGTACGCAAGTACGTCCGTGCTTGCGAGGTATGTCAGCGCGTGAAGCCTGCGCCCTTCTCGTAGGCTCCACTTCAGTCACTTCCGACTCCGTCGGAGTGTTGGCAGTCCATCTCAATGGACTTTGTCTTTGGCCTTCCGCCAGACAACAAGCGGAGGACTGGTATTGTGGTCTTTGTCAGCAAGATGGTGCATCTTGCTGCAGTTCCAGCCGAGGTGACAGCCAAGCAGACGGCGCGTCTGTTTGTTGACATGATTTTCAGACACCATGGCATACCGATCGACATTGTGTCAGATCGTGATCCGCGCTTCACAGCGCGTTTCTGGCAAGACCTGTTTGAACTTCTTGGAACACAGCTGTCCATGTCAACTGCGGATCATCCGCAGACCGACGGACACCGAGCGTGTCAACCGAGTACTGGTTGACACACTGAAGAGCTACACTCACTCGTTCCGTCACTGGAGCGACTGTTTGCCGATGGCGGAGTTCGCCATCAACAACTCGGTGCATGTCTCGACAGGACACACACCGTTCTAGGTGAACGCCATGAGGCATCCACACGTACCGAGCGTACTCGGTACAGTAGCTCCTTCCTTAAGTGTGTGGGGGGGTCCGGTTTCTTCCAAACCGAATAAACACGCTGATACAAGCAATGTGTCAGCTGTGACGACGCGCGCATGGACTGCGCGCAGTCCAATCGACGAGAACACAGTGTCTACGCCGGGCGTAGACACTCTCAACAACAACCAACACCACGCACAGCTATTGTGAACAAGGACAACGAACTGAACAAAGAGTTCAGCTCGAAGGCAATGGCCTTTGTCCAGCGCCGACAAGCCGTCATACGGTTTGTGCAAGACGCTATTGCAGCTTCTGTCGATCGACAGAAGTTGAACGCAGACAACAATGACAGGGGAAACACAAATGAATTCAAAGTGGGTTCATTAGTTCTATTAGCTACACATAACCTAGCTACACATAACCTAGCTAAACATGCAGTTTCTGACTTCGGAGCAAGCAAGCTTGCCCGGCGCTTCATCGGACCATCCACTATGTTGGCGAAGCAAAATGGCAACGCGTACATGCTAGACATACCGTCCAGCATGCGCCTCCACACAACCTTTTACGTTGGGCGGTTGAAGTCTTAGTCGCAACACAAGTCACCTACTTGTGGTGACCCGCCGACGCCCGCTCGAGCGCGGTGACGCGCTTCTTCACGGAGGCCAGGATCGACCCGAGGTCGATCTGCACATTCGAAGCGGTCTGCGAGACCTGAGAGAGCTGAGCCTTCAACAGGTTCAGCTCCTGCTTCAATGCAGCAAACTCAACCGCCTGGAGGCGCTCCAAAGCCTCCAAGCGATCCCAGGAGCCAGAACGATCAGACATGGGGCGTTTTCCCGCCGCCTCCGCCCCCACTGCGAGATGCACGGGGGAAACTCGCTGGATCGTCCAGCAAATTGTTGATCATCAGATCCGGACCCAAGGTCCGGTTCATTTTCGTATTCGTTGGAGAGGATTCTCTCCGCGTCACGATACGTGGGAGCCGCGGAACGTCCTGATGGAGGACATTCCGGAAATGGTGACGGAGTACGAAGCCCGCCACCGCCACATCCGCCGAAGGGCGTTAAGCTTGAGCGAGAGCTGTAGTCGCCTACAGCCCTCGGCTGAGTGTTGCGGTCACCCTCAACACTCGAAGCCAGCTGCGCAATAAAGTTTGCACGCAGAGTCTTAAGTTCTTCAGTCACACGAACACCCGTGTACCCGTTAATGTCTCGCTCAGACAGACACACTGCCCCGGGACGGCAGTGCTCACACGCAGTGCCAGACGGCACCGCGCAAGGAATTCCGACCTCGACTGCACCCCGGTGCAGCCGCTCAAGCTTGGGCCGCTTCGAGAATCTCTCGTAGCGCTCTCGCGCCAGGCGGATTCGCTCGCAATAGCCGGCGGGGTCGCTGTTAAAGTTGTTAGCAAACGCACCCCAGCTTTGACAAAGTGCCTGCCACTCGGGCACTTTGCTCTTACGGGGAGTCTTCTTATTCCCGTACCACCGGAGCCCATGAAAGAGCCCGATGTAGTAATCGCGCCTTAGCGACATCGTCATCAGTGATTCCGCTGCAACAGTACAACGCGTACGGACTCGGTGCCGATGTAGATCCGAAGCGAGATTGGATCTCGCTCCTCCACGGGTCGCCCACCGGCTTAGTGCTTGACGCCACAACATCAGTCGGAGTGGAGTCGTCTCCACCCCGCGGAGCAGACAGCGCTCCAGTATCAGCGAGCGGTCTCTCGCTGTTGCTGCGCGAGCGCTTTGAGCTCGAAGCGTCCGAGTCGTCCTCGCGACGATCCCACGCTAGATTTCTTGCGTTTTGGAGACAAGGCTTCCTTGTTTCCCTCAGTTTCTTCCTTCTCGACATCACTTTCATAGTCGAGAGGAAAATCGTCCCCATCGTAAGCATGAACGCCAAAGGCGTTTATGATGGCGGTGACCTTGCCAGAGTCATCGCGAAGTGGTTGAGTACCCTTCCACTTCTTGTATTCCGCAAGAGACATCGTTCTCTTAGGCGGGTTTGTTGTCGTCACCGTTGAAGTGACGACAGTTGTTGAAGCCGCAGAGGCCGAAGTAGTAGCAGTCGTCGCTGTGGAAGCGACGACAGCGTTCGCCGCTGCAGATGCAGATGCAGCCGGCGCGTCGGTCGTAGGCGTCGTTGGCGTGCTCATTTCGAAATGAGCACGAGTTCTCTACGAAGTAGTTCTTGGATTGATGTGTCGAGACGGGCACATCAAGTCCTAACGGGGGGGGTGTAGCGGGGCTACACATTCGGTTCACCTCCACCTTAGTGCAACATGCACTAATGGATACATTCGGGTAGACGACATCACAGTGTGGTCACCATTCATATTAGGAAGCAATACTATTGGTGGAAAGCAGCATCTTTCCATCAATAAGAATCATGCATTAGGCCAGAGATTCTGCCAACCACTCGTTGGCAGAACCTCTCGTTATAGATATCAGTTTTAGGAGGAAACCACAGTTAACATTCAATTCAGTTCTCATTTTATACCAAAGCTATCGTGTGGTCCCTTTATCTAGGTTTAACTATACTTGTGGACGCAAGTATACTTTATCTAAGTAAAATACACATACGCTTCCTCATACACGTGCGCTCACGTGTAAGCTAAAGTATTGGGCTTAAGTAAGCCCATTACAGGTACGACCTAATCCTCGGCATGCCTTGGCTTGCTAAGCACGAGCCGCGGATAGATTGGCGCAATCGCACCATAGGTACCAGCCACAACCCCCTCGCGGACAGAACCCTGGCGGGTCATGTCCCCTTCTCTTTCCGAGACGGGTTTGTGCATGAGCACCATGTGCCACGCGGCGAACGGCATTTTGCTGGCACTTTGGAAGTACTCGAATTGCCGTCGGCATTGCCTTCAAGAGCGCGTGAGGTTGGGGTAGGTGGTGGAGAAGATCCGCAGGATCCTTGCACCTCTCCGGTTGGAAAAAAGGGTCCTGTAGTTAGCAACCGAGTTGCACTTGCCCCAGGGGCAGTGGAGACTCAAGGCGCGGACGCTGTGGCAGCTTGTGCAAGGAGGGGTGGTAGCGTCCGAGCTCCTCCTACGCAGAGCGTGGTGGCTGGTTCAGCCCACGTAGGCAAATGCGCTGGAGTTGTTGCTCGCGCAAACAGGAGTGGTCGAGTCGGAGCTCCCACTACGCAAGCCGTTGTGGCTGGGTTAGCTCACTCGAAAGAAGGCGCTGGAGCTGTTGCTCGCGCGACTACGAGTGGTCGAGCTGGGGCTCCCACTAACAAGGTGAACAAGTGTGACAAGGTCACAACCGCGCCCAAGGTAGAGGCGCTACGCCGCGATGTGGATTCCGCGGCTGAAGACAGGGTCCCTCGAGTGTTCGACGTCTTCACGGGCGAACCCAAGGTGGGGGAGGTTCTGGCCCCCTTACACATGGTAGTGGAGTTACTTGAGCTCGAGGAGCTTTCGTATGCTGAGTGTATGGACTCCCTCAAGGCAGGGGGAGTTGGCAGAAGTGGTTCTTCGTCCGGAAGGAAGCTCTTTGGAGCTGAACACCTCGTCGGTCATGGACCCCGAGGTGTTGGAAGATGAACGGCCCTCTAGGAGTCAGCAGCGATATGGCGCTGCCATTGTAAAGAACCCCTCGGATCCGTATTACGCCCTTCTGAAGGAGTTTTCGGATGTCGTCAGCGACGATCCTCCCTCGGTCCTTCCCCCGGATCGGGGTGTGCGACACGAGATTAATCTAGTGCCAGGCACTAAATACTGCACCACACGGCACTGGCCGCTTCCGAATGAACAGGTCGACGTGATCGACGCCTTCTTCGCGGCGAAGTATGCCGCTGGCATGGTGCGCGAGTCGAAGTCGCCTCATTCGTCCCCGATGTTCTGTGTGCGCAAGCCCAACGGGAATTGGCGCATGGTGCACGCCATCAACAAGTTGAGCGCGGCAACCATTCCAGCATCGAAGCCTATTCCTCGGAAGGATGCGTTGCAGACCAACATGGCAGGCTGCACGATCTTCAGTGCGCTCGAAATGGTCGATGGTTATTATCAGCTTCTGATGCACGAGTCGGACATTCAGCTTACTGCGGTGAACACTTCCAGCCGGATGTTGTGGGAATGGTTGGGAATGCCCCAGGGGCTGTCCAACTCACCCGCCACGTTCAATCGGCTCGTGACGCAGCTCTTCAGGCCGATGCGGCACTTCGTACAGACGTACTTCGACGACATCTTCGTGCACAGTCGTGCGTCGGAAGGCAAGACTGCCGTCGAAGCACATCTTGATCACCTCCGTGAGGTTCTCTTGTGCATGCGAGAGAATTGCCTCTACGCGAACATCAACAAGTGCATCTTCGGCGCCGAGGAGATTTCCTTCTTGGGCTGTTTCCTTGGCAAGGACGGTGTCCGTGCGGACCCTGGGAAGGTGTGCGCCATCGCACAGTGGCCGGTGCCCGTCTCGCAGAAGGACCTGCGTAAGTAGCTCGGCCTGGCCAACTACTTGCACAAGTACAGCGCCAACTACGCCGAGATGGCACGACCGCTGACCAACCTTTTCAAGAAGGACGCGATATGGTCGTGGACCGCCGAGGCTCAACAGGCTTTTGAAGTCACCAAGAGCAGCCTACAGAGCGCTCCGATCTTGGCTCTGCCAGATGACGATCGCCCTTTCAGCGTGGTATGCGATGCATCCGACTTTGCCATTGGCTGTGCCCTGCTGTAGGTGGATGCCGAGTGTAATGGGCTTACTTAAGCCCAATACTTTAGCTTACACGTGAGCGCACGTGTATGAGGAAGCGTATGTGTATTTTACTTAGATAAAGTATACTTGCGTCCACAAGTATAGTTAAACCTAGATAAAGGGACCACACGATAGCTTTGGTATAAAATGAGAACTGAATTGAATGTTAACTGTGGTTTCCTCCTAAAACTGATATCTATAACGAGAGGTTCTGCCAACGAGTGGTTGGCAGAATCTCTGGCCTAATGCATGATTCTTATTGATGGAAAGATGCTGCTTTCCACCAATAGTATTGCTTCCTAATATGAATGGTG
>JAHQIV010001553.1:0-11159 GCA_030463285.1 Phytophthora europaea
TTCGTCCCCCTCCGTGGTCGCCGCCGCGAGGTTGCCGGTGTTGCCGTCACCCCTTGCGCGGGCGACGGCGGTGCTCTCCACTCCATGGTCGGAGCCGGTCCTTGCGCGACCTGGCTCCGCTTGCATTAGGGCTCTAAACCTGTTAGAAGTGCACGATTCAGAGTATAATGGAAAGTGAGATTCTGCAATGTCCCTAGCCTATCTTTAGCTATCGTCCCTTACCCTTTGTAATTTAGGTCACAGCTGAGCGGCGCATCCCCCGGATCCGGACGCCAGATCGACCCATTCCCCAGATCCTGACGCCAGATCCGAGGGGTTCCAACAACTACATGTACGGGCACGTGGTCAAGTTGGCGTCGTCGCTCAACGTGACGTATGTGCCTGGCGTGAAGGCCAACGTCTACCAGGTGCAGGAGACGCTCAACGAGGAACTACTCAAGACTCTGCAGGCGCCACCGAGGCCCGACCTGCCCATTGCCACGCCAGACGTGCTCAAGGACGCCGACGGCATTCTGCTGGGCGTCCCCACGCGCTTCGGCATGCTGCCGGCGCAGGTCGAGGGGGATTCTTCGACGCCTGTAGGGGCCTCTGGGCCCGAGGAGAGTTCATCAGCAAGCCCTGCGGCGTCATCTTCAGCTCAAGCTGAGTGGATCTAAGGAGATACCACCGCTAGTGACGCCTGCGGCGAGGAGTGAACATTGCCGAATCGCGTGCAGTGCTCACTCCTCGTCGCAGGCGTCGCTTGTGGTCAAACGCAGCCACATCAGCTTGCAGTGAGATGCTAACTTGCTCTGTCGGCGTTGTTACCAAGGCCTATGAATACGGTGCCTGCTTAGTCTCCCAGTCATGTATCACCTAGAAACAATCTGTAGTATGAGCTCATGGAGCTCTTCAACGTTGATCAAAGAGAGAAGCACCACCGCTTCTGCGATGAGCGCTGACGAGCACTAATTTTCGGCATGTCTGTCGACAATGGCTATCCTGAAGCGCTCTACCAGGAGTTTCTTACGATGTGCAGTAGGGGTGTTTGGCGCTGAGCGTGGCAGTAAGCGGGCGTCGCCAGCGGCAGCGTGAGAGTCAAGGGTCAAGGCTTGACCCTCACGCCGCTGCTTGACTCATGCGACAACCCACTCGCTGAATTTGGTTGCGCTCTTTCGCGAAATGAAAAGTGATTCTGATACCCCTTAAAAGCCACCGGTTATTTTCTCTTCTAATGTCATGCCATTTGCCACGAATCGCATGTCATTTTGCGGGCAAATAGAACTGCTCGATACCCCTTTCTCTGCCAAACAAAATGGTGAAGATTATGACGACTATTTCGCTTTGGCGTGGGCGTCGTAATGCCTGGTGACAGCGTTCATTTGGATTATGCAGTTCAGCACTCAACAGTATTCGTCGATGCAAGGCTGCGTAGTGAGATCATGTGTACAGGCCAGGGCTAACCGGTTCATATACGTTTGGCCCTTATTGACCGAATTCATACGTGTTTTTTGTCACTTTCCCGATCATTTAGAGGCCGTCTGCTGACAGCAGTGGGCTCGACCGGCGAAGCAGCTGTCCTACATGTACTACAGTGATCCCTAGAAGTATCCTGACCGTGATCATGCAGAAAGTTGCTTATTGTAATAGTGGCCTGTAGGTAAAAAAAAAAGTCGCGCGGGGCACGAAGAAGCTCCGAAATTTAGGTAACGTTTAAAGGTGGAGATGGCGCGGCAGTGGTCGCAATCGTGCTCAAGGTGCCAAAGGCGCATGGCTCGCGAAGACGTGATTTACTTGAGAAACGAACTAGAGGGTTGGGCTGGTAGTGCTGGTCGCACGGCATAACGCTCTTGTAATGCTACATTTGCATGAAATTGTGCATCTCCTGCGCCTGCTTCGCAGCCGGAGTATCTGCATGCGACATACTGTATACAGTGTGTCATATAATACTTTGAAGTAGTTACGTCATGTGCATGATGCCAATTGCTGAAATCATCATTCAATTGGGGAACCAGATCCTCTCTCCGGAGGGTTGGCGAATTTTCCAAACGTAATATACCATTTAAGCCTACATTTTTGCCTGTCAAACCGTATATATTATCTAGGGGAAAACAGTGTTCGCTCAGAGTAGATACAAATTGGCGGATTTATAAAAGCGGTCACTTGAAGTTTGTATCCAATCGGTACCTATGTTTCGCGTTCTGAATTAATCCCTATTGGGCTGTCCGTACAACGTACCCGCTGCACCGGTCAGTGGCATCGTGTCTTTGCTCTGAAATAAAGCGCAAGACCCTAAGAAGGTGACGGCCAAGAACGAGAAGCATTCACGACTAGCAGAGCCTTACATCACATACATACTCTTGCATATACTTTTATTTCATCGACATCGTTACCAAGCTTTTGGTTAGCGCAACCAGCAAAAGAATAGATAACAGCGCAGGCGAATAGAAACCCAGCAACTCAAGAACATTAGGACGGGTTTGGAAGTGCACAGGACCTTGCGTGTCTTTACTGCTATGCCCGGCGCGGGTCCAAATCGCTCGCGACAAGGCCACTCGAAGGTTTTATCGTAATAGCGTTATCAATACATGTACCAGCTCTCAGTTTGATCAACAGCAACAAGATTTTCGCCTTGATCGTCGCCGTTGTGGCTGCCACGAGTGGAGTACACACCGAAAATGAATCTGAGATGACGCGGGGCGCGTCACCGCACCTTCTGATCCTTGCTGCGACTCACTGCGCAACGTAACTGCCATTGTGTATGGCTGGTATGCGCAGAAGATTGCAATAGGGTGCAGGGAAGGAAGTAAACACAGTAAGTGCCGGGCAAAGTACCACGACAGGACCGGCGTGTTCTGGTTGACGGAAAGTCTCTCTTGCTGTGCTCGCTGAGCTGCAAAAGCTGAAGTGAGAGAGCTTGACCGTCGCCCGGCACGCCGTTCCGCAAGTTAGACATTTGTAGCATAATTAATATAAGTCTAATATACAAACTGCATGTTTGGTGCGCAGCACCATCTCGACTGCTCTCAGCCATCCCGCATACAGTCCTTGGTATAATTGCCTGCAAGCCAGCAGCAATTGCCAGCGGATCCAGCCAGCTGCACGGCTCCAGCACTGCAGCAGCAGTTCTCCATGTGAAAACGTTCAACCCTTCCAGCACGTACTGCCGCTGGCAATACACGATCTCTCGGCGCGGCCGATTGATCAGAATCTCAACACCCAGAAGATACTTGACATTGCCCATGGTCGTCAGCTTGAACGTCTCCTGCAAGGAGGCGGCAACCTTGGTGCACAGATCTCGCGGGCCCATCAGTAGTAGGTCGTCCACGTAGTCAGTCAGCAGAAGCTTGACCTCGTTCTCTTCCATCAGCATGTATAATCCGTAGTCGGACTCAGTACGTTCAAACCCCATCGCCAGCAGTTTGGCGTGTAGCGTCTTGTTCCAAATGTTCGGGGCTTGCTTAAGCCCGTACAGGCTCTTGAGCAACTTGCAAATGAAACCCGGTCCGTCGACTTGGAAGCTAGGGGGCTGCTCGATGTAGATGTGCTCCTCCAATTCGCCGTAGAGGAATGCCGTCTTCACTTCATACTGCAGCACCTCCCAGCCTCTCTGCACTGCAAAAGTAGATGGCAGCGCGGATAGTCTCAAACCGGATAACAGGAGCTTAGGTTTGATCCCCAAGTGCTGCTTGAAGCCATGGATGACTAGCTGGGCCTTGAACCGCTTGATGTGTCCGCGCTCGTCGCGTTTGACGGCAAACACCCATCTGCATGCGATGACTTTTAGGTTCTTGGCCACACTGCGAGGCTGTAGTTTCCATGTCTTGTGTCCTTTCAGCGACTCGAGCTCTGCCAGCATGGCTGCTCGCCACTGAAGCCAATGCTTGCTCGCACGAGCTTGCTTGTACGTTGTCGGGACCAAGATGTCCGTGATGGTCAGCACATTGCCCACCACATAGTCTTTCAAACGAACGTTGGGCCTCTGCGTCCGTTTTCGTCGCTTGAGGCAGGGTTTCGTCGGCGGAGGCTGTATCGCAAAGCCGCTTGTCTCCTTCTCCGCCTCCACTTGCTTACACGCATGACGCTTTCGACGCTTCTTCGCTGCCTTGGACACCGCGGGTGGTGCCTTAGTAGGCTCGTCAGTTGGCGCAGCAATGCCAGGCTGGTTCTCCGCACCCTCAGCAGTTGGGTGCGAGCAGCTCTTTTGTAGACTCCCACTGTCTCTTGGCACACTCTCTCCTTGCACACCATCACTCGACGCAACTTCAATGAGCTCCTCCGCGTTAGCAGGACTTGCAGAGTCTCGGCTCGGCAGGTAGCTCTCCATGCCGGTCTTGATCCGAGCCACTGGTACAGTCTCAGGTAGTTGATGGTCTCCATTAAGGAAGGCATTCTCCAATAACTGCTGCACGTAAGTTCCATTGGCAGTGAACTCTTCGTGGATGCGCACATTTCCTCTCTGCGCAGTTACCACCCAAGCTGTCTGCAGGTCGATGAACTTGTAGTCAGGAGTAATAGCACTGTAGCCTAACAATAATGAAAATCTTGCCCTGGTTTCCAACGTGTCTTTGCGTGTTCTTGATTCCGGGGGCACACGAACGTGTGCAATGCAGCCCCAGACACGCATGTCGTCAAGCATAGGTGCATCATCAAAGAGCCGCTGGTGCGGCGACACCAAACCCATCGGCTTGGTCGGCAGCCGGTTCAGAGTCGTCACAGCATGGAGGAGAGCTTCTCCCCAAAGAATGTTCGGCAGTTCAGTGGCCTTCAGCATGGCACGAATGGGCGGCAGCACCACGCCGTTCGCGCGTTCCACAATACCATTCTCCTGCGGCGAGTGCGAGTTGGTAGTCTTCAATTCGATACCGTACTCGTTGCAGTAGCTCTCCAACTCCTTGCTCATGAACTCGCCTCCTTGGTCACTCCAAAGTCGCATGACCTTGTGCCTTCGCAATCTGGTGCGAAGTTGGCTGATCAAGACCTTGATGCGAACGTAGCCTGCGCCTTGGTCTCGAGGAGGAATGTCCACTTGAATCGCGTGGCCTCATCCACAATGTAGAGGAACATGCTAGCTCCAACAACAGTAGCAGGTTTGATTGAGCAGATGTCCATCATTAGAACTTCAAGAGGCTTGGACTTCCTCTCTGCAATTCTCACATGAGTCATCCTCTTGGTCTTTCCCTCAACACACGCAATACACTCGTAGGAGGTCAGCCCTTTTGCATTTAGCTTTACTCCAACATCAAACTTGTGTGCCAGGCGCTTCACGGTGTCCATCGCAACATGCCCGAAGCGTTGGTGCAGCAACTCCATCTGCTTCTTGCTGTCATTGTCTTGCTTCAAAGCTGCCATCACCATCACGCCAGGCACTCGCTCCGCGTGGAGACGGTAGATGTTTTCATGCATTTCAAACTTCAACACCGTGTCAGGCTTGGACAACCAGGCGGTCTTCTGGTCTGGGGAGCACGACAACTGGTAGCGGCCGGTCATCTGCAAGTAGCCCAAACTAATGATGTTGACCTTGTCGTTCGTAGTGTACACTACGTCGTCCAGGAGACGATCTTCCACCACCCCGGTTGCCTGGTTCACAATACGTAGCAACCCAGAACCACGAATACACGCATGTCCAGTTGTACCGTTCGCAAAGTCCAGGCGACTCGTAGTGTCCTCCCGAATAGTGATGAACAGTGCAAGGTCGCCACAGATGTTGGCTTGGGACCCTGAGTCCAGGATCCACTCAACCACATTGCCTTGACTTGGTTGCATACCTGCATTGCGTCCGACTGCATTCACTTGCCAAGTTCGTTTGCCTTGTCGGTTGCCAAATCGACCAGGCGAGTTTCTGCGTCCGTTCGACCTGTCACGTGGTCCACGGAACTCGTTGTAGCCAGGCTGTCGTCCTTCGTTCCCACTCGTCACGGCGTGGCTGCAAGCCGCGGCCATGTTGTGGTTCACCGTGCCACTGCTGCTGCTGTAGCGAGGGTCCGTAGTGACTTGGTAGCCCTTCACGCCTTTGCTGTGGCGGGGGTCCATTGCATTTCATTGGCGACCCTCGAGGCGGCGGATTCCACTCACGCCTGAAGTCACGAGGCGGTGAAACACGTCTTTCTCGATCAGTGAGTGGCGAGATGCAGAATCCGCGAGGTTGCGACCTGCTGCGCTCACGTGGCGGCGATCTGTTGCATCCCCGAGGCGGTGACCTGCTGCGTCCACGCGGTGGTCCAGCACTTGCATGGTATCGCGGTTGCGAGCGCCCTCGCTCAGCTTCAAAGTTTTGACGTCTTGGTACATCAACATGGTAGGCTTGGCGGCTATCCCCAGGCGCAGGTGAACCCCCTCTTGGTCCACCTTGGTTGCACCTTGGCTCAAGCACAGGCCCTCCAGTCGACGCACTCTTCAGTCCTTGGCCCAAGTGGAATAGCATTTGTTCCCAGGTAGGTGGTGGCCCTTTTGGTCGAGTGTCCTCCCACTCACGCTACAAAGCTGTCGTCACCAACTGCTGCAGTGCTTGCTGTGCTTGCGACTCAGCAGATGCAGGCGTTGATGCGACTGGCGCAGCTTGTTTAGCTCGCAGTGGATCGTTCTCCTTGCTTTCATCGTCACTCGCAGGCGTAGTTGCAGAGTAGACAGGAGACGATGCCGCTGCTGGCTGCTCGTTGCACGTAAGATCCACCGCCTCTGCAACTCTTGGCGGAGAGTTCAGCGAGAGCCCTGCAAAGAGCCCTCGTGAATGTTCATCATCTTGCGCAACTTGCACCACTCGCACAGAGTTCACGATGGAGGCAGGTGGTTGTCTGCCTTGCGTCCTCTCCTTCTTCCTTTTCTCCAACTCCGGCTTTAGTGGCTTGTCAGTGGTCTCGGTGCATTCGAGCCACCAATGACCATCACCACCGCAATTTCCACAATTCGTTCGCGCCTTCTTGTCATGAATGCCCTTGTTGCGCTTGCACCCCTTGTCCTGGTGATCCGACATCACATGCGCGACTTGAGCGGCAGCACGACTCACTGGCTGGGATTGTGACTCCAGCTGTTGTCGCTGGTGCTCTGCGGCGCGCAGGCGCTGCAGCACCGTGGTCAACTTCAACGTCTTGCGGTCGTTGTCATTGAGCCAATTTGCATACTCGCGCGTCACGTCAGGGAAGACAAGCACGGAGTTTGACAACAGCGCTAGCTTGTTGCCACTCCTCAAACTCGCCCTTGGCTTGACGCAACTTGGTCACCTTCAACTCGATGTCCTCAGCGTACGAGCCCACCTTCTCGTTTGGCTGCAGCATCCTCATCATCAAATCCCTTAGCAAGTAGTCGGGATTGATGCCATCGCCGGCTTCAAAGTGCTTAGTGATGATCTGCCGGCCACAGCACCGAGGCGGCTTCCATGTCGTCACGAAGTTCATCAATCTTGAAGGTGGATCGCAAATCCACCGACAAAGACAACGCCAGCGCCGAGAAGGCCTTGGTCTTGCGCCCAGTGTACCACTCTGCATACTGCTGCCTGCGTAGCACGAGGTCAACATCGTAGCGCTCTCCTCAGTACGAAATGTCTCCAAGCGAGCGAGGCTCAAAGTGCAAAGGAACCTCGCTCTTCCAAGTCTTGTAATCGCCCTTGCTGTGGAGCTTCGGCAGCGTAATCGGCGCCGAGTTCCGCAGCACCTTCGTGTACTCGGCCAACTCCCGGTCGTCATAGCGCCCGCCCGGGAAGTTGTTGTCCAGCATCGCGCCTCCTTGCCTTGGTTCGTCAGGGTCTCTGCAGTCGCCGTGTGAGCTGCCGTTGCTGTCTGGCTCACTTGGTGGCTGCGGCGGCAAATCTCTGAGTGTTGCAGCAGCGATGGTGCGCGCACGTCGGTCCATTCCTTCGAGTAGCACGCGGATTAGTGGTCGCCCGCCGGGAATTCCGGCCAATGAGCGGACCAGTAGTTCCGCTTCGTCATGTGACAGTACTGCGTCAGCACGGGCTGTCACCTGACCACTTTCTGCGAAGGTTCTTGCAAACTCCACACTTTCAGCCAATCTCTGAGTCGCTTAATCAGGATTGGTCGAAACTTCTTCTTGTTCGTCCACACCAGATGCCATGTCAGCGCCCTGTTTGGACCCATAACCTGAAATGACGCAGGGCGCGTCACCGCACCTTCTGGTCATTGCTGCGACTCACTGCGCAACATAACTGCCATTGTGTATGGCTGGTATGCGCAGAAGATTGCAATAGGGTGCAGGGAAGGAAGTAAACACAGTAAGTGCCGGGCAAAGTACCACGACAGGACCGGCGTGTTCTGGTTGACGGAAGGTCTCTCTTGCTGTGCTCGCTGAGCTGCAAAAGCTGAAGTGAGAGAGCTTGACCGTCGCCCGGCACGCCGTTCCGCAAGTTAGACATTTGTAGCATAATTAATATAAGTCTAATATACAAACTGCATGTTTGGTGCGCAGCACCATCTCGACTGCTCTCAGCCATCCCGCATACAGTCCTTGGTATAATTGCCTGCAAGCCAGCAGCAATTGCCAGCGGATCCAGCCAGCTGCACGGCTCCAGCACTGCAGCAGCAGTGCGCTCGATCGGCAGCAGGATGGGTCTGCAAATAGCCAGGCTGTCGGTCTTGACACTGGTGGCTCTGCTGCAATACTCTTGGCCTGAGTATGCAGCGCCCATGGTCTCACAGAATCTGCGCAGCAGTACAGTGGCGGTGGTACGAGCGGTGGCATGGGTGGCGGTCTCTCAAGCTTCTCAGTGGTGTCAGCGTCTGCCGCCTGCATCGCCCGACTGAGGACCTCTTCCTCTTCTTCCTCGTCCCTGGGGCCCTCAGTCGGCGCTTCGGCCTCCTACTCGTCGGTGCGAAGCCCAATGCTGTTTTTTGGGGGGCTGGGATTTTTGGGTAATGGGCATTTAAAAAAGTCCACCCACCCGCAACTCTGCTTTTACGGTTTTATGGGGTTCTCCAAAAATAGGATGAAAGACATCATGCATAATAAATAGGTTGAGTGCAGGGCGCGGCGGGACGCGCAAGTACCTTCTCACAGCTCATAGGAAAACAAGCGCCGTGTCAGCAACGTTTTCTGACTGCAACCAATGCCCGACAGTAGGAAGACCGCGGTGCTCTTGGTTCATGTAACAGTTATGTCGTCGGTATATTGGTTTAAGTGCGAAAATACGCTTAAGTGCGATGACGTCACTGAGTTTATAAAACCCCGTCTCGATGTGACACCCACTCGCCTTTATCGAAAAAGTTGGGTTCTTTACAGCGCTGGCGAAGCCCCAGAGCGTTTGAGATATGGTACTACCTTCGCGCAACCCGCATGTCTATCAGAATTTCGCACTTTACGGGAGGGCGACGACACAGGCAACACGCACGTAATATATAAGATAGTAGGGGTATTGACTTCTGTAGACTGACAATTCCTTATCACCTTAATAGTATTAACAAAACGGTACATAAATTACCAAGAGATCAAATTATGGAAAATGGCACGGTCAGTGGCATCGTGTCTTTGCTCTGAAATAAAGCGCGTGCCATGATTGGCACCGAACGGTGTTTAACATGATCGCATCTTGTAAAGCTCATTGATCAGGGCAAATGTGCACGGGTAACAACGCCCCAACTGAGATTTCAAATTAGAATGCCACTATCCATAGGAGTGTTCGGTGCTGAACGCTAATGAGGATGAAAGGCAAGGCCAGATCTTACTGACACGAACATTGAAAGCACATCTCGATTTACGTTGGCGCTGATGCCTTTGCGACTTTCATAGCTGGGCTACGAGTGGCACGTGGTTGTTCAGCACTGGAAGGGCCAAAAGAGGAGGTAGCAGATCTTCTCCTCGTTGGCAGTGGCGGCTGATCCGGAAAAGCTGGCACTCTCGCCGCGTAGTCCACGCTCGACGGGGGGGGCAGATGCAGCACCGATGGAGCCCGCGGCAGCTGCAAACACGATCACGCAGGTGAGCAGGAACTTCGTCATCTTGTAGTGAGTGAGTCGAACGCGGCAAATGTCGAAGTGAGAAGGTCACTCAACAGAACCACAGAACGCACAGAATGGTAGAACGCTCGATTTCATTGAGGTGGTGCTTCAGCTTCTAATTGAATTATTTGCGTAATCGTGGGCCCACGATGGCGAAGAGAGAGGACCGACCTGTGTTCGGCAAACTGAAGCCAGACAGCCCTTTTACCAGCTGAACCACGAGTTAGCACGCGTACGCGACGCCCAAAAAGTGGCATGTCTTTTTCGACTCACAACTCTGCAACACTGCCACTCGAACTCGAGTCGACCTCAGCACGCAGGCTGCGCTGGATTGCTGGCGTGCCGAATTCTATCGCGATGGGGCCAGCAGAAACAAGTTCGAGGGCGTAGACAACGAGAGCACTTGCGAGCAGCAGCTTTGCCATCTTGAGCTCAAGTGGTGAAATTGTTAAGTGAAGTGCGTGGTCGGCGGAGTTTCTGCAAGTGCTACATGTACCAAGGCTGACGGCCATATCCATTCTATACAATCCAATCCAACAGCGTAACAACGAGAGCCACCCACATTCTAAAGCCACATCCAATAAGTAAAAGAGCTCCAAGAAATCCACAAGTTCCTTCGTGTGCCAACTACTAGGCAAGAAAGACTAAGGGCGACCCAGAGACGACGAAAACGTAATGTGAACGCCAGCTAGCAGCAGTGGCCCAACACATCGCGACCACATAAGTTTGTCCATTTCGTCATTTCGCGTCTGCCCTCCGAAATACAACCGGGCTGTTCCTCGTAACTCCACAGCGTACTCCGACATCCCAGCAGCCCGCTTTAGTTTGCGCCCGCAACAGATTAATGCCAGGCCACCCACTTAGCTGCGGTAAAGCTTTTCACAGCGCTGCGCCGCACAGCCTAGCGACTGCGGCTACGAGGCCCCGAGTGAGGGGGCTGCGGAGACCTGTGAAACATCCATAAACCACACACAGGTCATCGAAGGCCACGTTCAAATCTGAGCATCACAGAGCTCGTACCAGCTGCGGTCATTTCGAGGGCCACGGCGCGACCCGTGGCGCGACGACGACATCTCCGGGCGACTGTAGCGACGGTACTCCTGCGGGGACTTGTCCATTCCTCGGCCCGAATACTCGCCGCGCGAGCGCGACTCGTAGTATCCAGACCCAGGCTGCTGCGAGCGCCGCTCAGGCGGCTGGAACTCGTCCACCTCGTCCGGACGGCCGTACGCG